>JAGIQG010000035.1:8876827-9173171 GCA_024679065.1 Sphyrna mokarran | reverse complement strand
ATGGATTTGGGCCTGTGTCTGCGGGAGTTTGCGCGTTCTCCCCATGGTTGCGTGGGTTTTCTCCGGGTGCTCCGGTTTCCTCCCACATCCCAAAAATGTGCTCTTAGGCTGATTGGGTAACAAATTGTCCCTATATTGGTCTCTATATGTCATTAAGACGTTGGGATGGCGGCGTGGGCTCATTGGGCTGAAGGGCCTGTTTCCCGTGCTGTGTTGTTCTTTGTTCTTTGTTCTAAATTTCCAGCACCACTCACTGAATACCAATTAGTAGGAAGAATCCGGGATAATAGGCCACTCCTGAGCCCTGCTGCCCATTTAAGTTGGTACAATCAGAAAAAGAAATGAGATAACTTACGATCCAATAGGCGATTATCGCTCCTTGTAGGAACCCCACCAAGACATCCGATGGATGATGCCTGTAGTCTGACACACGGGATAGTCCGGTGTATAATGCCATCATGATTAGCAGTGACTGTAGGAGTGGTCTCAGCAACCGAGCCCCTTTCCAGGTAAACCGAGCTTCCAGATAAAACTGCAAAAGAAAAGACAGGTTCTTCTTTAAAGAGTTAGCCTCCGACATTATAGTTTTCCCTGTGTGGATGTCAGCAGTGTCTCCGCTACACATTCCGACATCCGGATTCCCCCCAACCCCCTGGCATTATTAATCTATCCCCAGAGACCATCTGGAAATATTAGCACACTTCCAGGCATCACCAACACATTCCTCAGATTCTCCTGTCAATATTAATGTACTCTCAGGGACTGTCTATAAATATTAACACTCTCCCCTGTAAATACTGACATCTTGACTGAGGATTTCTGCAAACACTGAAACACTCTCAGGGGTGCCTGAATAATAAAACGCCCCGGGGTTCCCTGCGAATGGTGAAACTCTCTTCGGGGCCTTGCGCACACATTAAAGTATTTCAATCTAACATGTGGGGTCCCCACAATTACACACTCACAGGGGTGGGGGGAGGAACCTCCTGCAATCACTGCACACCCCGGGACTCTGACAAACACTGACAGTGTCAACATCTCTATCCTGCTTTATGAAAGACATGTCAGATACTTCTCCCCTCCAAGTTATAGAGAAAAAGAAATAACGTAATGCTATAATCAAACAAATACAGAATATATACATGTATACACACACAATACACACACCGCACAATACATCCACACACACCCCCACACAGATTCACATACACACACACACACATGCACCCACACCCACACACACAAAATACACCCACACACACCCACATAAATTCACTCTCATACACATACAAAATACACACACACACACATGCACAAACATTCACACACACAAACACATACACACCCACACACACTCAAAATACACACACACACATCCACATAGAACATAGAACATAGAACATTACAGCACAGAACAGGCCCTTCGGCCTTCGATGTTGCGCCGACCAATATAAAAAGCAATGGCCCTCCAAACTAAACCATTCCCTTCTCTTCCATATACTTATCAACTAACCTCTTAAACGCCACCAAACTTGGCGCATCTACAACTGATGCAGGCAGGGCATTCCACTCCCGAACCACCCTTTGGGTAAAGAACCTACCTCTGATATCCGTCCCATAACTATCACCCCTTAATTTAAAGCTGTGTCCCCTCGTGCTAGCTTTCTCCATCCTAGGAAAAAGGCTACCACTGTCCACCCTATCTAAACCTCTAATCATCTTATATGCTTCAATAAGATCCCCTCTTAGCCGCCTCCTTTCTAACGCAAACAACCTCAAATCCTTCAACCTCTCTTCATAGGACCTGCCCTCCATACCAGGCAACATCCTGGTAAACCTCCGCTGTACCCTCTCCAATGCCTCCACATCTTTCTTATAATGTGGGGACCAGAACTGCACACAATACTCCAAGTGCGGCCGCAATAGAGTTTTGTACAGTTGCAACATGACGTTGCGGCTCCGAAATTCAATCCCTCTACCAATAAAAGCCAAGACTCCATATACCTTCCTAACAACCTTCTCGACCTGACTGCCTACTTTCAGGGATCTATGCACATACACACCAAGATCCCTCTGTTCATCTAGACTACTAAGAATCCTCCCATTTGCCCTATACTCTACACATTTATTATTTCTGCCATAGTGCATTACCTCACACTTTTCCACGTTAAACTCCATTTGCCACCTCTCGGCCAAGCTCTGCAACTTGTCCAAGTCCCTCTGCAAACTATAACACCCCTCTTCACTATCTACCACTCCACCGACTTTAGTGTCATCTGCACATTTACTAATCCATCCTTCAATACCCTCATCCAGATCATTTATAAAAATTACAAACAGCAGGGGCCCCAAAACAGACCCCTGAGGTACGCCACTTGTCACCGAACTCCAAGATGAATATCTCCCATCAACCACCACCCTCTGTCTTCTATCTGCTAGCCAATTCCTAACCCAATACATACATTCACTCACACACACACACACACACACACACAAACACACTTACACACAAGTGTGAAAACTGGTGGATGTGAAGGGGATTCTCTGGGATAGTGCTACCCCGATTTGAAAGCATGTCATTTAGAGGGAACACCTCAGTCACCTCAGACCGAGGGAACGTCTCAGACTGAGGGAACATCTCAGTCACCTCAGACCGAGGGAATGTCTCAGTCACCTCAGACCGAGGGAACGTCTCAGACTGAGGGTACGTCTCAGACCGAGGGAACGCCTCAGTCATCTCACACCGAGGGAATTCCCCATCACCTCAGGCCAAGTGGATGCCTCAGTCATCTCACAATGAGGGAATGTCCCCATCACCTCAGACCGAAGGATCACCTCAGTAACCTCACACCAAGGAATGCCTCAGTCACCTCACACCGAGGGAGCGCCTCAAACCGAGGGAACGCCTCAGTCATCTCATACCGAGGGAATTCCCCATCACCTCAGACCGAGGGAACGCCTCAGTCATCTCATACTGAGGGAATGCCCCCAACACAACAGGCCAAGGGAATGCCTCAGCCACTTCACACTGAGGGAACACCTCAGTCACCTCACACTGAGGGAATGCCTCAGTCACCTCACACCGAGGGAATGCCTCAGTCAACTCACACTGAGGGAATGTCTCAGGAATGCCTCAGTCATCTCACACTGAGAAAATACCCCCATCACCTCAGGCCAAGGGAATGCCTCAGCCTCCTCACACCGAGGGAATGCACCCATCACTGCACACCGAGGGAATGCCTCAGATTTTCCACATAAATCCCAGAGTGAGCTCAGGCACTGTGTGCAGGAATCGGAATTGCCATGTTGTGGATGAAATATTAAACTGAGACTCTATTCACTGATCTCAGTTTAAACTGAAATTCTCAGGATAATGGGTTTTACAGACCTCTTGGCCGGGATCCCCCCCTCAACCAGTAACACAGAGGGAAAACAGACCGATAGATTTTCACTGCGTACAAAATGGCTGCTGTAATCAAAGCAGCTTGAAGCAATGACATAGACTTTCAAATTTATTTTCTCCCTACACCTTCTGTCTCTACTAAAGTGTATCTTTTTTTTGCCTTTCCCAGCAGTTCACTTGCTGGAACTCAATCGCCTGTCCAATGCTGCAAATATCCCGAACCATTTATAATATATGACCATTTCCCTGGACTGCAACTCCAAATGGCAAGCCACTTATTCAAATAAATGATCATTGGCATTCCAAACGGAATGTCCAAGCCAACATCTAAAAGCACTACATGTCCCATATATACAGATCAGAAAATATAAGGAAATCTACATAACTTGAAATGGTATATGATTTGGAATAGGTTCCAATGGAATCCTCTTCTATTTTAACAAACCCGCTAACTTTTCATACAATCACAGAATTCCTACAGGGCAGAAAGAGGCCATTCAGCCCATTGAGCCTGCAATGACAACAATCCCAGGCCCTATCCCCATAACCCACGTATTTAAAGCACAAAGAACAAAAAACAAAACAGCACGGGAAACAGGCCCTTCGGTCCAACAAACCTGCGCCGCCACCCCGATGTTCCCACCTCTACCCGTGATCCCTATCTATGTTTATAGATCTATGGATTAAAAACTAAATTTGAGACAATTTAGGGAGAATTTGTTTTGCCAATTAGCCTAACAGCACATCTTTGGGATGTGGGAGGAAACCGGAGCACCCGGAGAAAACCCACGCAAGCACGGGGCGAATGCGCAAACTCCCACAGACACAGGCCCAAATCCATGTATCTGCACAGCACAACGATAGTCACTGAGCTGTTGTGTTGCCCATCAAATGGTCCAGGTCAAGTGTACACTAACGACGTGCAGCACTAGGATCCTCTCGAAAAAGATCCAAGAGCAGCCCTTTCACGACCCATCCCGTGTATTTATCCTGCTAATCCCCCTGACACTAAAGGGTAATTTTAGCATGGCCAATCCACCTAACCCGCACATCTTTCGGATTGTGCGGGGAAACTGGAGCACCTGGGGGAAACCCACACAGACACAGGGAGAACGTGCAAGCTCCACACAGACAATCAGCCAAGCTTGGAATTGAACCCAGATCCCTGGCGCTGTGAGGCAGCGATGCTAACCACTGTGCCGCACTTTCGCGAGAATATTAGATAACACAAGTGCAAGCAAAGAAATAGTCCGGAATTACTGCGGCGGAACAGAAATTCCTTCTCGGCTTTCTTCTTCCACATTGGTCTCTGATTTCCTTCTCACCCGAACTCGACCTTCTTTCATCTGCATAAGCATTCCGGAGCGAGTTCAGATATCTCTGCTGTGATAAACCGTCTGTGACATGCAAGCCTCACATCAGTCTTGTGTCCTCAGATAATCAGACATGCTTGCTTTCCACTGATCACTCACATAATTACCATTCAAAAATACTTTCACCACCAAATGCATCTGAGAGATGAAAGGTCACACTGGAATAACTCAGGGGAATCTTAAACATTTTTAACCCAGTGACTAGAGATTTGGAGCAGAATTTCACTCAGGCAACTAAGGTCTGTGGGCTGAAGAGCTAGAAAGAGCTCACTGTTGATTCTTTTGCAGGGGGTGCAGGGGGGCCTTGTTAAGTGGCAACAGAGATAGTGGGGCCTACCCTGCGATCATGGACTCCTGGGTCAGAAATCCCGCCTCTCTCAAGAGCTGTTGGTCAATCACAGGTCAGCAGCTCCTCACTGTTGTCAACGCCAGTGGGATTGGTGGCAGCCATTATCAACGCGCCCACCAGTGACACAGGGCTTGAGATTGTTCATCCCGCAGTAAGGATACTCCGGTACCAAGCAAATTAGGAACTAACTTCACAAAGTAAATCAAAGTAAAGGTTGGTTAAATAAACTTCATGACACCAGAACAAGGACTATGCCCTGGGCCAACACAAGCTTTCTATAATCCCCATCTGTTTCCATTTACACTGGGTCAGCTGACCACTGCATTATTTTGCTATTGATTACATTGTTGTTTTTTTATTAATGTCACAAGTAGGCTTCCATTAACACTGCAATGAAGTTATTGTGAAAGTCCCCTAGTCGCCACAGTCTAGCGTTTGTTCAGTTACACTGAACAAATTAGCATGGTCAGTCCACCTAATCTGCACGTTTTTCGTGGTAGGAAACTGGAGCACCTAAAGGAAACCCACGCAGACATGGGGAAAATATGCAGATCTGAAAGACGCGCAGGTTAGGTGCATTGGCCGTGCTAAATTCTCCTTCAGTGAACCTGAATAGGCACCAGAGTGTAGCGATTGGGGGATTTTCACAGTAACTTTGTTGCAAAGTTAATGTAAGCCTATTTGTGACAATAATAAATAAACTTTCAAACAAACGCTCGGCATCCTGTACCTCATCCTACATCCATCACGCATCCACATGCTAACCTATCAAATCCAGAGTAAATAATAAAATTCCTCTCCCTATTTTCTCAGAATAAAACCTCTGAGTAATTATTACAAAATTATGAGCAAAACCCCAACAATGGAAGCAAATATAGGGCAAATGACACTTGGTGCGTGGAAGGAGCAGACTAGATGGAGTGTATCCCTACACGTACTGAAGGGTCAGCATTAGAGTGAGGCTCAAATCACACTTCAGCGAGTGTCAGAGTCATGAGAGATAATAAATCAAGATTTTTCCCAGTAGTAATTATTGTCCGTCAGACTCAATGGGTCAAGGTGCCTTTCCTACATCTATGACTCCAGGATATAGCAAGTGGAATTTTTGAAAACTGAATCACTACAGTGCAGAAGAAGGCCATTTGGCCCATCCAGTCTGACAGAGTATCTTACCCAAGCTCCCTCCCCTATCCTCGTAACCCCACACGTTTACCGTGGCTAATTACCCTAATATATATACATATATTCATAGAAAAGGGTATAGAATACAAGAGTAGGAGTTTGATGTTGCAGTTGTATACAACTTTGGTTAGGCCTCACTTGGAATACTGCGCCCAGTTCTGGTCTCCGTACTATCGGAAGGATGCGGAGTCCTTGGAGAGAGTGCAGAGGAGGTTTACCAGGATGCTGCCTGGTATGGAAGGACTGTCTTATGAGGAACGATTAGATAGACTGGGGTTGTTTTCCCTTGAAAGACGTCGGCTTAGAGGGATCTCATAGAGGTGTATAAGATTATAAGGGGTATAGATAGAGTAAATGGGGGTAAACTTTTTCCACCTTCAGAAATGGATAGGACGAGGGGTCATGGCCTTAGGGTGAGGGGGGCTATGTATAGGACGAATATTAGAGGGCAGTTTTTCACACAAAGGGTAGTGAGGGTGTGGAATGCACTGCCGAGTAAGGTGGTGGGAGCAGGCACGCTGGGGCTGTTTAAGGGTCTCTTTGACAGCCACATGAGCGGTATGCAGATAGAGGGATATATTAGGACTGTTTAACTACGGCTTTTTTCCACAGGTAATTAGGTCCATAATTTGAGCATGCATTCGGCAGGTGGTGCGGGTACAGCTCTTGGATGTTGATTCATGGGTTGCCTGGTACCTCATGTCGGAAATGAGTGCTTTATGTGGACCATCTGAAGGGCACCATGACAGCTCAGAGACTATCGATGTGGCTGTGCAGACACTTGGAATTGGGCCGGTGTCTGCGGGAGTTTGCGCTTTCTCCCCGTGGTTGCGTGGGTTTTCTCCGGGCACTCCGGTTTCCTCCCACAACCCAAAAATTCGCTCTTAGGCTGATTGGGAAACAAATTGTCCCTATGGTGAAGATTTTCCATATTAGGAATAATATATATATTATTATATAGGAATATTAAAATAGGATAATGTATTTGCTACTATATAGTATGACGGCGGCGCGGGCTCATTGGGCCGAAGGGCCTGTTTCCCGTGCTGTGTTGCTTAAAAAAAAATATACATCTCAGAACACTAAGGGGCAATTTAACATGGCCAATCCACCTTACCTGCACATCTTTGGACATTAAGGGGCAATTTAGCATGGTCAATCCACCTAACCCACACACTTTTGGATACTAAAAGGCAATTTAGTATGGCCAATCCACCTAACCCACACACTTTTGGATACTAAAGGGTAATTTAGCATGGCCAATTCACCTCACCTGCACATCTTGGGACATGAAGGGACAATTTAGCATGGCCAATCCATCTAACCTGCACATCTTTGGAGAATGGAAGTAAACCTGAGCACCCAGAGAAACCCACGCAGATATGGGGAGAACAGGCATATACCACATAGATAGTGACCCAAGACTGGAATTGAACCCAGGTTCCTGATTCTTTAGTTTAAAGTTTATTTATTTATGTCACAAGTAGGTTTACATTAACATTGCAATGACGTTAATGTGAAAATCCCCTAGTCATCACACTCCGGCGCCTGTTCGGGGACACAGAGAGAACTTAGCACAGCCAATACGTCTGACCAACATATTTTTCAGACGTGGAAGAAACCCACGCAGACACAGGGAGATTGTGCAGACTCCACACAGACAGAGACCCAAGCTGAGAATTGAACCCAGGGGCCCGATGCTGTGAGGCTAACCACTGTGCCACCATGCTGCCTAGGTTGAGATCAGCATTGAATCAGTGACATACACAATATAAAGATGATTTGTGGCGTTGTGCTATGGCTGCTGTTCAGAATAGCTGTGAAACTCTGAGTAGCAATTCATTTTTAGCTCCTTGAAGTATTCCAATTTACAATTCTAGTCTTTGTGACAGTGGCAGGTGCACTGGGTGGTTGGGAGTTCAGTGAGATAGAAGGGTGGGGATGTTAGTTACTTGTACGTAGACAGAGACTGTCCCTAGAGAATGTTACGAGGAACATAGTGAACAGCTGCAAGCTCCAACTCACATTTCAAACTGGATGAGCAAAGCCACAGAATTGTTACAGGGCAAAAGGAAGCCATTTGGCCCATCCTGTCTGCACTGACTCTCCAAATGAGCACCTTGACTCAGTGCCATTCTCCTGCATACTGCTTCTATTCAACTAATCATCTAATGTTCCCTTGAATGCTTTAATTGAACCTGCCTCCACCACACTTCCAGTAAGTATACTCCAGACTGGATGCACTGTGTCATCATTGAATCATAGAGTTTCTACAGTACAGAACAGGCCATTAGGCCCATCAAGTGCACTGACTCTGACAGAATATTTTACCCAGCCCCTCTCCCTTGCTCTATCCCTGTAACACCACACATTTACTGTGGCTTATCCATCTAACATGCACATCTTTGGAGAATGGGAGGAAACCAGAGCACCCGAAGGAAATCTACGTAGATGCAGAGGGAGATTGCGCAAACTCCACCCAGACAGTCACTCAAGGCTGGAATTGAACCCAGGTCACTAGTGCTGTGAGGCAGCAGTGTAACTGCTGTGCCACCGTGTTGCCCAGATTGTGACCGTGAAACCATTGTTGATTGTCGGAAAAACCCCATTTGGTTCACTCATGTCCTTTAGGGAAGGAAATCTGCCGTCCTTACCCGGTCTGGCCTACATGTGACTCCAGAGCCACAGCAATGTGGTTGATTCTCAACTGCCCTCTGAAATGGCCTAAGGAGTCACTCAGTTCAACGGATGACAATAAATGCTGGTGTAGCGAGCAATAGGTCACATACCATGAGATAATAAATAAAAGATAGGCTCACAGGATCATGGAATAAAATCAAAGAATCACTACAGTGCAGAAGGGGGCCATTCGGCCCATCAAATCTGCACCGTCCACATTCCCACCCCAGCCCTATCCCCATTACCCCATGTATTTACCCTACTAATCTCTCTGACACTAAGGCGGGGTGCAAGCTAGCATGGCCAATCAGCCTAACCCGCATCTTTAGACTCTGTCGGGCAAAGGGTTGAGGTGTGGCTCGAGAAGCTGAGTGCTCAGCAGCAAAAGGCAACAAATCATAGACATCACCAACAATTCCTACAGTGCAGAAGAAGGCCATTCAGCCCATCAAGTCTGTACTGACTCTCTGACAGAGCATCCTATCCAGGGCCTAGCCTCAAAACCCCACTTTCCTCCCTAACTCGCACATCCTGAACAAAAAGGGGCGATTTAGGATGGCCAATCCACCTAACCTGCACATCTTTGGACTTTGAAATAGGTAAAAGCAGAGCAGAAATCCTTTAGTAAGTAGTTTAGCAGCGTCTACTGAGCAGGGCAAGAACCAGATCAAAGCCCACCTAGTAAATGGGATAAAAAATTCCTAGCAGGGCTACAGAGAACCAAATCCATGGGAAGCATGGTTACTGGAATCACAGCAGTGTGCAGGGAATGCTGTCTCGGCAAATATGCCTGAAATAAAAATGGCGGTGGTGGATTTCAGCCCAGGAGGTAGCCATTTTGTGCCCAGGTCCCAACATCGCTTTGTGGTTGAACTGCAAACGTTTGCAGTTTTATATTTTTTTTTTCCCTCATCACCTCTATCAACAACAGGATTGTTCAGTGTCAAGTCAGGTCTCTCTCTCTCTCTCCTCCTGAAAACCCAGCACCGCAGGAAGCAGAGTTCTGGCACTGGAGAGCAATACGTGATCGACACTAAGCTTGGCCGACACTTGGAAATCCTGTCATGCCAGCCCCACCCTTGCAATGACTTCTAAAGAGATGAATTTTTAGCGCCCAGGAGCTTAAGTGTGAAGGAAGGAATGGGCCTGGGAGAGAGCGTGCGCTTTGTTTTAGAAAGGGAAATGCCGCTCTATTTAAAGGGAGAACTCTACTCTATTTTACAAAACGACAAACAGCTTCCTCATGAACACAATTTTCTACCAAGTATTCAGATGGGTGTGCCTGTGCACCGTGGCAAAGTTCAGTTGAGCATTGTCATTTTTCTTCACGAGGAGGTGGGGGTGGGGGTGGGGGGGTGTTGGCGACAATTTGTCGTCTTCCTGCTTGCTTAATTACTTCAGGTTTCCCACCGACAGACTTCCCGAGTGAGGCACGCTGAGACAAAACGCACAATCTTGTCCTGTGACTGAGTTGTTTTGCGTTGGACCAGAGCAAAGACAGATGAAATCAAAAGGTAAAGAAACCCGATTGTTGATATTGGCTGGACAGATGTCAGAACAACTTGTGTCAATTCATATCTTAGGATCATGAGATCATAGAATCCCTACAGCACAGAAGGAGACCATTCAGCCCATCAAGTCTGCACTGAGCCTGCTCCCACCCAAGCCCTATAACTCCACATACTTCCTCTAATAATCCCCCTGACACTGAGGGGCGATTTAGGACACTGTGGCTCTGGAGTCAAATGTAGGCCAGACCGGGTAAGGACTGCAGATTTCCTTCTCTAAATGACATGAATGAACCAGATGGGTTTTTCAGTCATAAACGAACAACAATTCCACCCCAGCATGTCCAGCATGAGCCAAAGCATGTCCAGAACATGCACACACATCCATGTTTGTGAAGGTATTGCCTTGGTTCCAATTTGTTGGAAATTTGGAAACTTGCACATCACATCTGGTACCAGATATGCATCCCATTTCCACGCAATCCCTCATTCCCTAACACCTTTGTTTCATCTTTGGGGTGGCACAGTGGCACTGCTGTCTCACAGCATCAGGGATCCGGGTTTGATTCCCAGCTTGATTCACTGTCTGTGTGGAGTCTGCACATCCTCCCCATGTCTGCATAGGTTTCCTCCGGGTGATCAGGTTTCCTCTCACAGTCCGAATGACGTGCTGGTTAGATGAATTGGCCATGCTAAGTTCTCCCTCAGTGTACCCGAACAGGAGTTTGGCGACTAGGGCATTTTCACAGTAGCTTCATTGCTGTGTTAATATAAGCCTACTTACGACCTAATAAATAAACTTTAAAAAATCTATGTGAAGGCACTGTCTTGATTCCAATTTGTTGAATATTTGGAAGCTTTTGCATTCAAACTACTGATGAGTTTTGCACATCATATCTGGCACCCATACACCCTCTCCATGCCTCCCCCACCCCTCTCTCCCTTTGTTTTGTGCTTCTCTTCCGCTTGGCTTCCTGTCAGGAAATTGCAAGTTTCCACAGGAAGGATTGGCTAATATCAAAATTCCATTTTCCCCCAAATCCCTGGCCTTCAAGTGAATTTTCTGTCCCTCTCAGGCAGTTACTGGGTGGGATTATGTGGCCTCGCTGGTCCCTCAACTGTATCTGCCCCTCACCCAATCCGATTCTCAAGGAGGAGTGGGACGGTAAAATTCCACGGCCTGTAAACCTTTGCGGTGATTAAAAGACTTTAAAGTGCGGAGTCACTGTTTATGATGTGGGAAATTGTAGCTGCCAATGTGTGCACAGCAAGATCCGATAAATAGCAATGAGATAAACAGCCAGATAATCTCTTTTGAACGATGAAGCTTCAAGGAGAATCCTAGAAAGTTTGCAGCACAGAAAGAGAGAGAGAGAGAGAGGTCACTTGGCCCATTTGTGTCTGTGCCGGTCTACCTGCCAACATTTGATCTGTAACAATGTAGGTTACGGCAGTTGAGAAGCATATCCTGATACCTTGGTAATCTAAATAAGCAGAAATAGCGAGGAAGTGATGACGAATCTAAAAATTGTGTGAGAGTTTGAAGAAATAGGAAGTCACCTTACTGGAAAATGCAAATTTCAGTGAAATTAAAGGGAAGTTAGCTAAAATAAATTTGGAAGAGAACAGGTAACAATACCCAATGTGCATTAAGATCGTATGCTTAACGCAATATGACATTTCATACTGCAAAGGATTACTGATAATTGAGCCTTTCTGCCTCCACTGTCCTTTGAGGCAGCAAGTCCCAGACCCTCAAAACCCTCTGAGTGAACTTCTTTCCCCCTCATTTCTCTCTCTACCAATCATTTTCAATTGAGTCACTGCTCTATCTGCTGAAATTAATTGGTCCTTCCTACCCATTCTATCCAGGCCCTATACAATTTTGCACATAGAATCCCTACAGTGCAGAAGAAGGCTCATCGAGGCTGCATCAGCAACATTCCCACCCAAGCTCTAAATCTGTAACCCCACATTAATCTACCTAACCTGCACATCTTTGATAACTAAGGGGCAATTTAGCAGGGCCAATCCATCTAACCTGCACATCTTTGGTCAGTAAGTAGTCTCACAACACCAGATTAAAGTCCAACAGGTTTATCTGGTAGCACGAGTTTTCAGAGTGAGTGAAGGGTTCGGTTCACAAACAGGGCATCTATAGACACAGACTCAATTACAAGATAATGGTTGGAATGCAACCATTAAGAATGGTTTTAAGAATGCAAGTCTTAAAAGATAATCAAGTCTTTGCAGATGCAGACAATGTGAGTGGAGAGAGAGTTAAGCACAAGGTAAAGAGGTGTGAATTGTCTCCAGCCAGGACAGTTAGTGAGATTTTGCAAGCCTAGGCAAGCTGTGGGGGTTACAGATCGTGTGACATGAACACAAGATTCTCATGTGTGTGGAACTTGGCTATCAGTTTCTGCTCAGCAATTCTGCATTGTTGAGTGTCGTGAAGGCCGCCTTAGAGAATGCTTAGCCAAAGATCAGAAACTGAATGCATGTGACTTCTGAAGCGTCCCCCAACAAGAAGAAAAACTCTTGCCTGGTGATTGTCATGCAATGTCCATTCATCCATTGTTGTAGTGTCTGAATGGTCTCGCCAATGTACAATGCTTCGGGACATTCTTTCCTGCAGCGTTTCAGGGAGACATTGTTGGCTGAGTCACAAGAGTATGTACTGTGTACCAGGAAGCTGGCGTTCTCATGTGAGATGATAGCATCCGTGTTGATGATCCGGCACGTCTTGCAAAGGTTGCTTGGCAGGGCTGTCTGGTGCTGTGGTCACTGTTCTCCTGAAGGCTGGGTAATTTACTGCATACTGTTTGCATGTCTGTTTGAGGTTGTTTAAAGACAAGAAATGGGGGTGTGGGAATGGCCCTGTCGAGATGTTCGTCTTCATCAATGACATGTTGAAAGCTCCGGAGAAGATGTTGTAGCTTCTCCGCTCCGGAAAAGTATTGTATAACGAAGGATACTCTGTCCACAGTGTCCCATGTCCCATCTTCTGAGGAGGTCGGTGCTGTTTTTCACAGTGGCATGTCAGAACTGTCGATCAATGAGTCAAGCACCATATTCTGTTCTATCATTGTCTATCTGATACACTGTAGAAAAGGTCGTCTTAAGGCATGGTACATTGGCGAGATCATGCAGACGCTACGACAACAGCTGAATGAACACCATTCGACAATCACCTAGGCAGAAGTGTTGTCTTCCTGTCTGGAAAACACTTCAGCAGTCAAGGACATTCAGCCTCTGATCTTCGGGTAAGCATTCTCCAAGGGGACCTTCACGACACAGGACAATGCAGAGTCGCTGAGCCAAGTTCCCCACACATGACAACGGCCTCAACCAGGATCTTGGGCTCATGTCACACTATCTGTAACACTATCTGCCTGGGCTTGCAAAATCTCACTAACTGTCCTGGCTGGAGACAACACATCTCTTTAATCTGTGCTCTTTTCACTTACATTGTCTGAACCTATAAAGACTTGATTACGTAATATGACTCGCATTCCAACCATTACCTTGTAATTGAGTTTGTGTCCATATATGCCCTGTTTATGAACCGAACTCTTCACTCACCTGATGAAGGGGCAATGCTCTGAAAGCTCGTGCCATCAATTAAACTTGTTGGACTTTAACCTGGTGTTGTGAGACTACTAACTGTGCCTACCTAAATCCAATGCCGGCAACTCCACATCATCTTTGGTCACTATGGGGCAATTTAGCATGGCCAATCCACCTAACCTACACATCCTTGGGCACCGAGGGTCAATTTAGTATGGCTAATTCCCCTAACCTACACATCCTTGGGCACCAAGGGTCAATTTAGTATCTCTAATTCCCCTAACCTACACATCCTTGGGCACTGTGTCAATTTAATATGGCCAATTCCCCTAACCTACACATTCTTGGGCACTAAAGGTCAATTTAGTATGGCTAATCCCCCTAACCTACACATCCTTGGGCACCAAGGGTCAATTTAGTATGGCTAATTCCCTTACCTACACATTCTTGGGCACCAAGGGTCAATTTAGTATGGTTAATCCCCCTAATGTACACATTCTTGGGCTCTAAGTGTCAATTTAGTATGGTTAATCCCCCTAACCTACACATCCCTTGGGCACTAAGGGTCAATTTAGCAGGGCAATCCACCTAACCTGCACATCTTTAACGCTAAGAGACTATTTACATGGCCAACTAAGCCACATATCTTTCAGACTATGGGAGGAAACTGGAGCACCCAAAGGAAACCCACACAGACACAGGAAGAATGTGTAAACTCCGCACAGTCAGTGACCCAAGGCCAGAATCGAATCTGGGTCCCCGGTGTTGTGAGGCAGCAGTGCTAATCACTGTGCCACCATGCTGCTCCCATATTGGTCAGGACACTGGAAAGACCCTTCAAAACATTCAACTGCAAGGACAATAAAGACCTAAATTTGTATTTCCTCTGACAGTGCAGCCTTCCCTCAGCACTGCGCCAGATTATTTGTCTGGATTATTTCCTCAAGCCTCGAGTATAGGACTCGAACCCACAATCTTCTAACTCAAGAGATGAGAGCTCCCACAGCTTTCGCCTCTACAGCAAGTTACCTTCCTTCGGGGCAGCAGTGAACAAAGTGAGGAGCATGTAGAAACTGCTGGAATCGTATCCAGACAGGATGGTACACTGTTTATATCAAGGCCAGAGTGCTGTGGACAGTCTTGAATCACACTGGTATTAGGTCAACATGGAGAAGGCGGGGAATGAGTCACAAGGTTGGCGTAGTGCCAGGGTTTAGTGACTGACCAGTCTTGTGAGGAGTTGGAAAAGCTGACACGAGGTCGCGAACTTTGATCTGGATGAGATAAAATGGGTCATTAGGCTTTCATAAGGGAGCAGAGAGGTCATGCACTGAAAGGTTCAAGCTGGAACTCTGCCCCATCAGAATTGCTTTTGGACTCAATACAGGATAGCTAATGGCTGGAGTGATATAAAAATGGTAAGAAACTGTACATATCGGTGGAAACAGTTGGTAAGTGGTAGATAGACAGAACAAGGGAGAGAAACAGAGAGAGAAACAGAGAGAGAGAGACAGAGAAAGAGACAGAGAGCGAGAGGGGGAGAGAGAGAGAGAGAGAGACAGAAACAGAGAAAGGGAGAGAGAGACAGAGACAGAGAGACAAAAGGTGAGAGAGACAAAGAGAGGGAGAGAGGGATAGAGAGAAAGAGTGACAGAGAGAGCGAGCGAGAGAGAGAGAGAGACAGACAGAAACAGAGAAAGGGAGAGAGAGACAGAGACAGAGAGACAAGGGGTGAGAGAGACAAAGAGAGAGAGATAGGGACGGAGAGAGAGAGGGACAGAGAGAGCGAGACAGAGAGAGAGAGAGAGAGAAACAGAATGAGACAGAGAGAAAAAGAACAGAGCGAGAAAGAAACAGAGCAAGGGAGAGAAACAGAGATAGAGAGAGTGAGAGACAGAGAGAACGAGTGACTGAGAGTGTGAGTGACAGAGAGCACGAGTGACAGAGAGCATAAGTGACAGAGAGCATAAGTGACAGAGAGCACGAGTGATACAGAGCGTGAATGACAGAGACTGCGAGTGACTGAGAGAGCGAGTGACTGAGAGCGCAAGTGACAGAGAGCACATGAGACAGAAAGTGAGATGAAAAGAGAAGAGTGTATCCATAAGTAATTGGGGACAGGATCTTGTAAATCAGAGATTCTTGATCTTTATGCTTCTAGGCGCCCCCCCAGCATGTGAATAAAAATTCCACACAACTTGACACTTGCTTGGTATAAAAATGTGGAAAATATATTTATTACTCTTTTATGTGAGCCGGAAGTTAAATGGGGCCAAAACTCTCAGCATTTGAAAAGGCAGAGGCAGCATCCCTAACCAGCCTGATATAAATCTATTTGATCAGGAAACAGTGTGGAAAACAAGTACCCTGGCACTAATAACTGAGCGGAAAGCACTGCTTGGCTTTTTGGCATTGTCCCATTGCTGTTGGGAGAGAGTATGGAGGGATTATGGAAACTCCAGCGTGGTCTACATTTAACAATATCCCAGCATTCAAACAGACAACACTAGACATTCCATTGTCATACCATTACCTCACTAAATGGCACACATTTAAATTGGTCTCTCCACAGGGGGAGAGAGAGTCAGACTTTTCATCCCCTCCTCCCTTTTCCTCTGGCCTTGAATAAAAGTCAGTGAATGATGATCAAGATGGAACAGAGGGAATGCAGGATGACATCATTTATCTCAAGTTCTGCAGGGTGGTACAACTCTCAATGGCCATTTGAGAGCCATTTGCTTAACTAGTGTAGCACATTAATTTTCATGGCATGTACAACCTTGAGTTTTAGCACTACGCTCAGCAAGGAACAGAGAGTTAGAATTAATGACATTTCTGTGTCCTTATGATCTGATGTTCGAGAGTGGAGTTTGGATGTCTCCATAAGATATGTATGTACCATGGACCCTCCAAAGGCTTAGTATATTAGAAGTATTGAGGAATCTTGGGATTCAAGTCCAAAGTTCCCTGGAAGTGATTGCATAAGCAGATAGAAAGGCAAAGAAGGCTTGCTTTTATTGGTACAAAAGTCATGTTGCAGCTTTATAAAACTTTGATCAGGCCGCACTTAAGAGTATTGATTTCAATTCTGGTCGCCACATTACAGGCTTTGGAGAGGGTGCAGAAGAGGTTTACCAGGATGCTGCCTGAATTAGAAGGTATGAGCTGGAAGGAGAGGCTGGACAAACTAGGGTTGTTTTCCCTGGAGCAGCGGAGGCTGAGGGGAGACATGATAGAAATCTATAAAATTATGACAGGCATAGATAGGGTTGACAATCAGAATCTTTTTCCCAGAGCTGAAATGTCTAATACTAGGGGTATGTACTTAAAGTGAGAGGGGAAAGGAGATGCGAGGGGCAAGTTCTCTTACATAGACAGTGGTAGGTATTTGGAACGTGCTGCCAGGGGCAGTGATTGAAATAGATACAATAGGGGCGTTTAAGGGACCTTTAGATAAACACATGAATATGCAATGAATCAGGGATATAGACCAAAGGCAGGCAGAAGGGATTAACTTAATTTGGTATCATATTTGGCATAATAGCATGGCTGAAGGGCCTGTTCCTGTGCTTACTGTTTTATATTCTGTTTGTAGATTTGGGGAACATTCCAAAACTGACAATAAGTCAGAATTTGATAACAATCATGAAAAGAGACAGGTGATGCATTACGAAGAATATTTAGTCAATTCTTCCCTGTAAAATGAATTGCTTGCAAGTAAGATTGATTGGAACTTATTGGAAGCTACAAGCAGACAGGAAATGGGGGAGAGGAGAGACGAATGTTTCTGTATTGCAGCACTGAAGACCATCAGAGCGCGTGGGCTAAAGAGTGGGCTGGGTCAGAGGTGGGACATTACATTCATTAGAATCATATCAAGTGGCAGTCGTCTGCATCACTTTACAGAATTCCCTACCTCGCAGAAGGGCTGACTCACTCTTCCCAGTAACTGTATTAAACAGGAACATGATGTAGAGATGCCGGCGTTGGACTGGGGTAAACTCAGTAAGAGTCTGGCAACACCAATTTTAAATCCAACCGATTTATTTAATAGTATTTACTATCAAATAAATCGGTTGGATTTAAAATTGGTGTTGCCAGACTCTTACTGAGTTTAAACAGGAACAAACAAACGGGCATTGCCCACGTGTGAACTCACTTTGTATACAATCAGTCACACATAGTGAGCGCCACCTCTTTCTCCTTCTATCAGATCTACTTCTTTGACCACACTTTGACCACATTAGAGTGGCACAGTGATTAGCACTGCTGCCTCACAGCAGCAGGGACCCGGGTTCAATTCCAGTCTTGGATCACAATCTGTGTGGAGTCTGCACATTCTCCCCATGTCTGTGTGGGTTTCCTCCGAGTACTCCGGTTTCCTCCCAGAGTCTGAGACATGTCGGTTAGGTGCATTGGTTGTGCTAAATTCTCTTGCAGTGTACCCGAACGGGCATGAATAGGAGTGTGGCGACTAGGGGATTGTCACAGTAACTTTAATGCAGTGTTAATGTAAGTTTACTTGTGGCAGTTGAGAATTAACCGCATTGCTGTGAGTCTGGAGTCACATGTAGGCCAAACCTGGTAAGGACAGCAGATTTCCTTCCCTAAAGGACATTGGTGAACCAGATGGATTTTTCTGAAAGTCGACAGTGGTTCCAGATTTTTTTAATTGAATTCAAATTCCACCATCTGCCCTGGCGGGATTTGAACGTGGGTCCCCAGAACATTAGCTGAGTTTCTGGATTAATAGTCTAGTGAGGATATCACGAGAGTAACTTGGAGGCCTGGATTAAAGCTCCTCAGACATGAGTTCAAATCCCAATCCCAGAATAACTGGTAGGAAATGTTTGTCTAAGTAACTGCGATCACAAAACTGCAAGGTTGTTGTTAAAAAAAATCTAATTCTCAAATGCTAGTCAGAGAAGGAATCTGCCATTCTTACCCAGTCTGGCCTACATTGGTGATCTGATGACGCTGGAATGAATTTGGAGTTGGGAATGGGTAACTGTACTAGCCTTCACACTCAAGGTAATGAAGTAGAAATGGTCAAAGAGGTTCAAGTTTCTTGATGTTCAAATCACCTACAGCCTGTCCTGGTCTCTCCATACCGATGCCATGGTTATGAAAGCCCATCAACGTCTCTAGTTTCTCAGTAGGTTAAAGAAATTTGACATGTCTGCTACAACTCTCAACAATTTTTACAGATTAGAAAGCATGTATCACCACTTGGTATGGCTCCTGCTCTGCCCAAGACTGCGTGAATTTACAAACGGTCGTGAACATAGCCCAGTCTATCGCACAAAGCAGCCTCCCATCTATTGACTCTGTCCACACTTCCCGCTGCCTCAGAAAAGCAGCCAGCATAATCAAGGACCCCACACATCCCGGACATTCTGTCTTCCACCTCCTTCCATCAGGATAAGATACAACTGTCTGAGGTAACAAACCAACTGACTCAAGAACAATTTCTTCCCTGCTGCCAGATTTTTGAATGGACCTATTTTATCTTAAATGACTTTCTCTACACATAACTACACTGTAGTTATGACTGTAACACTACATTCTGCACCCTCTCCTTCCCTTCTCTCCTATGTACTGTAAATGTGGAGAAGCCGGCGTTGGGCTGGGGTGGGCACAGTAAGAAGTCTCGCAACACCAGGTTAAAGTCCAACAGGTTTATTTGGTAGCATGAGTTTTTGGATTGTCGCTCCTTCACTCACTTGATGAAGGAGCAGTGCTCTGAAAGCCCATGCTACCAAATAAATCTGTTGGACTTTAACCTGGTGTTGTGAGACTTCTTCCTATGTAGTCTATGAATGATACGTTTTGTCTGTATAGCGCGCAAAAAACAATACTTTTCACTGTATCCCAATCCATGTGACAATAACAAATCAAATCCTCCTCATCTGAAAGGGTGCCACATTTAAAGGAACAGCTATCACAAGGCTATCCTTACTAAAATCTGACTGTGGATATTCAGGCCAGAGAGAACAGCAACCTTTCAGCAATATCGAGGTTTACAAAAATTGTGCATGGATCATGAACACCAGAGATTTAACACTGGGGGTGTGTTACTGCAGCTTCTGGGAACCACACTCCAATTACTCTCTCTCCAGCTTAATTTATTTTCAGGAACACACTGTGTGAGCCATTGGAAGTATAATCATCTTTCGCCTTGCTTTTTGTTCAACTTTACTCCCACACTGGGACTGTTTGTACCCCCGCAGCCCAGAACATGGTGATTAATCAGTCATCTCCTGCCAGCGATGGCGTGAATGAAGCACCGGCTGTATTCAAAATGGTGGCTATGAATAGGCCCAGCCATTACTCATTCACTGGAATTGGGGCAAATGGTCCCTCGAGATAGCACATTGTAATCTGGTGAAAAGCTGCCTGTAACTTAGACCACACAGCTCCACGTGACTGCGAAACAACAGGTTCAGACTGAGCAAGAACAAAACACATTGAATAAAGGGGACAGTGCTCCATTGCACAGAGTCTTTTGCAACCGAGAGAATCTTTTCTGTGGTATCAGTGAAACTCTCATCCCACTCTTTGACAAAGGCACTTTTTTTTTAACTCCTCTTTATGTACTATTGAAGCGAGATGGGGAGAGAGAAAGAGCAAAGAGAGAGAAAAAGAGAAGAGAAAGGAGAGTAAGAAAGAGAGAGAGAGTGCGAGAAAGAGAGGCGGGAGAGATCAAGAAAGAGAGGGAGAGAAAGAGAGAGGGAGAGAGAAAGAGAGGGAAAGAGAAGGAGAGAGAAAGGGAAGAGAGAGAGAGAGGAGAGAAGGGGAGAGGTAGAAAGAGAGAGGGAGAGAGAGGGAGAAAGAGTGGAATAGAGAGAAAAAGAGAAAGAGGGGAGAGAAAGAAAGAAATAAAACAGAAAGCGAGAAGAAGAGAGATGAAGAGAGAGAGAGAGAGAAAAAGAGTGAGAGAGAGCGTAAGAGAGAGGGGAAGAGAGACAGAAAAAGCCTTGCGAGCATCTCTCATGTAACCTGATAACAGTTTACTGCAATTCAGGATTCTCCATTCCTCTGATCCAGGTCAATATGGATTTATGGTAAGGAGGGCAGGTCACTTTCATAAGTGAAATGACATTTCTTTAATTAATACATTTATCGAAAACAGGTTTCATGGCGAAACTGACTTTGGTCACAGAAAATGTCACCATGTCTGTAAAATACATCAAAGTTACCACAGCCCATCTCGTGAGTCATTTACTACAGGTCTCTATCCCAGCTCTTTCCAGAACATCTTCCCCAACCAGTTTATACAGTTAACTTTGACATTTTCTCTGGTGATTTCTTTCAAAAACTGATTATGTTTTCGGGGAAATGTGTTCACGTGTCAGACCTGCCAGCATACTCACTTTGCTGACATGTGAATATGCTGTATAAGATTGAGTTTTATTCTGTGTTTACCAGCAGTGGTGTTGAGCAAAATACATGTCGGTAAAACTTGGCGAATTTTACCTCATGAAGCTAAGGTGGAGGGAACATTTTTCCAGTTAATTTTAATTTTAACACCCTTTCAGCACGCTGTAGGATTACCCCATCACGAATCTTTCTACAGTGGAAAAAATTAATTCTTGCTATAAATTGTTCAGAATCACTGATATTTGGGTATGAATATTGGACTGAAAGATTCAGAAGTTAACATCATGCACGGTGACTGCCAGGTTTATGTTTAATACGGTTGTCTTCTTCTAAGGTAGCCCCTGTGGTCAAGGAAGGTTTGCTTCCCCTTTGGTTCTGCTATCAGCCACCCAGAAGCCAATGGGTAACCTGTAGGTTCTGCCACATGTTGGTCAAGAAGGGTCAACAACTTTAGATTGTTACCTTTCCCTTCCATCTCCATTAATCTCTCCCTCAGTGTCAGAAACAAAGGAGAAAGGCTTCGACTTCAGGAAGTGTAGTGAAGGACATGCTCCATCAACGGGGATGAAGTGTCCAGACCACCAACAATCTGCCCTCATTCCTCCCATACCCCACTACAGTTAAGAAAACTCTCTACTTTCTCAGGAGGCTAAGGAAATTTGGCATTTCTGCTCTGGCTCTCACCATAAAAAGCACCATAGAAAGCATCTTTTCTGAATGTATCACAGCTTGCTATAGCTCCTGCTCTATCCAAGACCTCAAGAAACTACAAAGGGTAGTGAATGTAGCCCAATCTATCACACAAACCAGCCTCCCATCCCTCTACGTTTCCCAAAGCCTCGGAAAAGCAACCAGTATAATCAAGCACCCCTTTCTCTTTCATGTTCTTCCGTTGAGAAAAAGATACAAAAGTCTGAGGTCATGTATCAATGACTCAAAAGTCAGATCTTTGATTGGATCTACCATAATTAAACTGACCTTTCTCTACACCGAGCTAAGACTGGGTAACACTACTTTCTGCATGCTCTCCTTCTATGTACTAAATGGAATCCTACTCAATGCAAATCCAAATCCAAGCAAAACAGCTGTAACTTGAGCAATTCTAGTAAGGAAGTGCTTAAATATGCAAATCTGTAAATAATTATCATTGTTTTGTTGAAACATTATATTGCTCTCCCCTATTCCACAAAATGTTTCAATGATAATTCAAACGGGTCAATACATATTGAAACCCAGTAAGTCCAATAGAAGATGCCTAATAGGCACTTACCGCCAGATAGAGGAGGGTGTACATTGCAAAGGAGGCATGTCCAGAGTAAAAGGACTTCCTAAAAATAAAACACAGTGAGACACTCGGGTTAAGAGCAAGCATTTTGCATCGGGGTGAAAAAAAAGCGCAAGATCTTCTGATGCCTCTGTTTGTTTGCCTTGGAAATTTCCATTGGTCAAACCTAATCTGCCTCTCACCTGGCCTCTGCACACACTTTCCAGAAGAAGTCACTGGATGGTAATCAGCACCAGGAATGCTTGTTATCCCCCTCCTCCCTTTACATGAAATATACGGCACAGGCCATTTGGCCCAACCTGCTGATACTGGTGTTTATGCCCCACTTGAACCTCCTCCCACCATAACCCTGCTCTCTTTTCCCTCACATGCTTGTCCATTTCCCCCTTAAATACATCAATACTACTCATTTCAACCACTCATTGTGGGCATGAGTTCAACATTCTCACCACTCCTTGGGAAAGGAAGCTTCTTCTGAATTCCTTTGGTGGGAATCTTCTGAAATCCCCTGGATTTCTTGGTGACTATCTTATATTGATGGTCTCTAGTTAGGTTCTCCTGCATATAGAATCACTGAATCCATCCAGTGCAGAAAGAGGCCATTCAGCCCATTGAGTAGTAAAACTGTCCTCTCTAGGCCATATCCCCGTAATCCCTACTAATTCCCCCACATTAAGAGGAATTTTAGCATGACCAATCCATCTAACCTTCATATCTTTGACACAAAGGAACAATTTAGCAAGGCCAATCCACCTAACCTGCACATGTTTGGACATTAAGGGGCAATTTAGCATGACAAATCCACCTAACCTACACATCTTTGGACACTAAAGGGCAATTTAGCATGGCCAATCCATCTAACCTCACTTCTTTGAAGTGGAAATATTCCTTCTGTATCCATTCCTTCAAAACCTTGATAATGTTTAATGTCTACTAGATCACCCTTCACCTCTCTGTCTTAAAGAGAAAAGCACCAGCTTTTGTCCATTCCCGATATGTATACCCACATATCCTGGTGCCATCTCTGTGAACCTTCACCCTCCCTCCTTTTTGCACCTCAATCACCAAAGCCAATTTTAACACCTAATTGCTCCTTCAGCTGAGAATGATTAATCCAACGTACTTGGCTGATACAACTTGGGGCCTGTTGGTCTCTATAATTGTGCCAGCCAGTATCTCAAGAGCTACTGTCAACCCAATTCCAATGTAAGGGCATGACCATCCATCCCACATCTTAGGCTGAAGAAGCAAAGAGGGCAGAGGGGTGAAGCCAGCTTAGGGGTGGGAGACCAAGGGAGACGGAGAGTGTGAGGAGCATCAGTTAAAAAAAAGGCAAAAACTTCAGATCAACAAGATTGTCCTACCGTGCTTCAGTTTCTGCTGAGGTGCTCTCAGTGCAAACATAGTCATCAATATATCCCTTGGAGCAATTAATTTTGGTAAAATCCGGTCTGCAGACATCCAGGAAATGGGGCCTCAACCTGCCAACAGCGACCTTGGCCAAATCAGTGAGGGACTGGCTGACGGCACAGCCAAAGAGGAAGCTGCCGACCTGTTTGTATATCACCGAGATGTAGGGGTTCGAGACAAGTGACTTCGTTTTCTCATTCAAGAACCGCACTCTGTAGCTTTCACCAAAGGCAATCTGTGGAGAAAGGATGAAGGTGGGGAAATCAGAAGAGAAAGAAAAGGGAAAAAAAGTAAAGATTTCGCAAAGGTTTATCATCTTCAACTTCCTTCTCTTCCCTCCCCTTGCATCCTTCCCTCTGTCATCTTACTATGGTCACAACTATCAAGAAGGCGAATGCAATGTTGGCCTTTATAGCTAGGGGGATAGAATATAAAACTAGAGAGGTACTTTTGCAGCTGTACAGGGTACTGGTGAGGCCGCAGTTGTAGTACTGTGTGCAGTTTTGGTCGCTGCATTTGAGGAAAGGTATATTGGCCTTGGAGGGGTGCAGAGAAGGTTCACTAGGCTGATATCGGAGATGAGGGCGTTGGATTATGAGGAGAGACTAAATAGGCTAGGTTTGTACTCATTGGAGTTTAGAAGGCTGAGAGGGGATCTTACAGAGACGTATAAGATAATGAAGGGGATGGATAGGGTAGAGGTTGAGAGACTCTTCCTGCTTAGCAAAGATAGCAGGACTAGAGGGCACAGTCTCAAAATAAGGCATGGGGGGCAGTTCAGATCGGAGTTGAGGAGGAATTTCTTCACTCAAAGGGTGGTGAATCTTTGAAATCCTCTGGCTGTTGAAGTGGTGGAGGCTTCCATGCTGAATATATTTAAGTCAAGGGTGATTGACAAGGTTTTTGATTGAAAAGGGAATTAAGGGTTACAGGGAGAAAGCGGGAAAGCGGAACTGAACCACTGCAGATCAGCCATGATCTTATTGAATGGCAGGGCAGGCTCAAGGGGCTGGATGGCCTACTCCTGCTCCTATTTCTTATGTTCTTATATTCTTATGTACAACTATCACTGGGGGACATGGGATTGATGGGGTGGGGTGTTGCCAGTCATAGTTCTTTTCATAGAATCTACAGTGCAAAAGGAGGCCATTCAGCCCCTCCAGTCTGCACCAGCTACAATCCCACCCAGATCCAATCCCCATAAACCCACGTATTTACCCTAGCTAGTGCCCTTGACACTAAGGGACAATTTAGCATGGCCAATCCACCTAAACCACACATCTTTATGTTCTTCACAGTTTGGACTAGAATTTGCAAAGCTAGTCTGGTCAGTTGAGAGCAAGTTGAATCTAAGCTGTCCACATTCAAGCAGTCCATGTTTAAATACAACAGGATCTGGACAATATTGAGGCTTGGGCTGACAAGTGGCAAGGAATATTTGCGCCACACAAATACCAGCATTGACCATCACCACTTGACATTCAATGGTGTCACTATCACAGAATCTCCCCACCATTAACATCCTTGGGATTACCAGAAACTCATATGGAATCATCACATAAACACAGTGACTACAAATGGCTGGGAATACTGCAGCGAGTAATTCACCTCCTGACTCCCCAAGGTCTCTCCACCATCTACAAGGCACAAGTCAAGAGTGTGATGGAATATTCCCCACTTGCCTGGATGGGTGCAGTTCCAACAACACTCAAGAAGCTCGACACCATTCAGGACAAAGCAGCCCTGCTTGATTGGCACCACATCTACAAACATCCACTCCCTCCACCACCCATGCTCAGTAGAAGCAGTGTGTACTATCTACAAGATGCACTGCAAAAATTCACCAAAGATCCTTAGACGGCATCTTTCAAATTCCTGACCACTTCAATCCGGAGGGGCAGCAGATACATGTGGACATCACCACCTGCAAGTTCCTCTCCAAACCACTCTACATCCTGACTTGGAAATATATTGGCCGTTTTTTCTCAGTTGCTGGAAGTCCCTCCCTAACGGCATTGTGGGTGTACTTACACCACGTGAACTGAGAGATTCAAGAAAGCAGCTCACCGCTATCTTCTCAAGGGACAACTAGGGATGGGCAATAAATGCTGGCCTAGCCAGCAATGCCCACGTCCTATGAATGAATATGAAAAGAAATTGAAGTTCCATCACCTACAAGAGCTATTAAGACTTGATTGTGAGTATGTAAGCTATTGGAATGATAATTGAAAATCTTTGATTTGATTTGATTTATTATTGTCACATGTATTCACATACAGTGAAAAATATTGCTTCTAGCATGCTATATATACAGAACATACCATTCATAGAGAAGGAAAGGAGAGAGTACAGAATGTAGCATTATAGTCATAGCTCAGGAGTAGAGAAAGATCAACTTAATGCGAGGTCAGAAGTCTCTTAGCAGCAGAGAAGAAGCTGTTCTTGAGTCGGCTGGTACGTATGTTTACCTGTGTCCACCTTGTCGATTGAGCTGTCGATTTGTTATTGTCACGTGTATTAGCTTACAGTGAAAAATATTGTTTCTTGCACGCTACATGGGGCAAAATATACTGTTCATAGCGTTCACAGTGGGGGAAGGAAAGGAGAGAGTGCAGAATGTAGTGTTACAGTTATAGCAGGGGTGTGGAGAAAGATCAATTTAATGTAAAGTAGGTCCATTCTAAAGTCTGACAACAGCAGGGAAGAAACTGCTCTTGAATTTGTTGGTCCATGACCTCAGACTTTTGTATTTTTTTCCCAATAGAAGAAGGTGGAAGAGAGGATGTGTGGGGTTCATGGGGATTAATTATGCTGGCTGCTTTGCCAAAGCAGCGGGAAGTGTAGACAGAGTCAGTGGATGGGAGGCTAGTTTGCATGATGGACTGGGCTATGTGCTAATCTCCATGTGGCTGAACTTTTCCCTTATCTCTGACCGATCCCACACTTCAAACTCTGTGAAAATCAAACATGGGTCCCTATGGCCTCATTATCCATTAGCAATTTAGTTATTACAATCCAAGGACACAGAGTCAGACAAGACTATTGTTATATTAAGGCATTTTTGGTCTGTAGCGGAAGCTGACAAGTAAGCTTTTGGCACTGTGTAGTTGGTGAATTATATCATTGTTGTACATTTAAAGTACACGTTGACCTTTGTGCTTCCTGAAAATAAATATCTCTACCAAATAAAGCGAGATTCTATTTGGGTCAGTAACAGTGAGAAACACATTTCAGTTGACTGGCCTGACCCCATCTTTCCTGGCTGTGTTTTCTATAGACCTTAACAGAAGGAAGTTCTCAGAATCTAAGGCAAAATTGACAGCTGTTACATCGCGCAGGTCCGATGCCAAGATAAATGCTGTGGCATACCAGTAAGCTACAACTCCATCCCGGCATCTTTAATCACCCAGGGCAATGTGAACCAGGTCCTGCACAGTTGACGTCAGACTTGTAAATAACAACAGGAATTCCAGGTACAAACTGCTGATGTAGGTTTGTTGCTCGTTCACCCTTCAGTTCTGGGAAAACAAATGCTCGCAGTGGGGAAAAAGACAACTGTCTTTCTTCAATGTCCAGTGCTTGTGGTTCTGTCCAAGTTGAGAGCGATGGATGAACAGAAAATCCCTTGCTTCGTTAAACTTTCCAAGTTGACGCCAAATTAGTGTTTAGTAATATCCGTAGTGTTGCCCAATCCTTTCAGATGCATCTTCAAGCCCTTAGAATCATACAATCCCTACAGTGCAGAAGGAGGCTATTCGGCCTGACAAGCCTGCACCAAGAACAATCCCACCCACGTCCTATCCCCATAACCCCACATATTTACCTTCCTAATTCCCATCACTAAGGGGCAATTTAACGTGGCCAACCAACCTAACTTGCATACTTTCCATGGTGACACAGTGACACAGTGATTAGCACTGCTGCCTCACAGCACCGGGGACCTGGATATGATTCCCACTTGGGTCATTGCCTATGTGGAGTTTGCACGTTCTCCCGTTTCTGTGTGAGTTTCCTCAAGATGCTCCTATTTCCTCCCATAGTCCGAAAAACGTGCTGGTTAGGGAGCATTGGCTGTGCTAAATTCTCCTCAGTGTACCCGAACAAGCGGCAGAGTGTGGTGACTAGGGGATTTTCACAGTAACTTCATTGCAGTGTTAATGTAAGCCTACTTGTGAAACTAATAAATAAACTTTAACTGCCATCTACCTCAGCATTCCCTTTAAGAATTATATATTTTTTAATAAAATCACTTCTGATTTTTCTAAAATGTGTGGAACACCAGCTAATTCTGCTCAGAGCTCCCAAATTCTCATAGGGATCAAGTACAGTAAACATTTGTATTATCCCCTCCAAGGCAAGTAAATCCTTTCTCAGGTAGACGTCCCTTAAGTGAGATCCCATCCGCTTATTAATGTTCTGTAGAAGTGTCAATGGACTCGAAACATTAACATTGCTTCTCTCTCCACAGATGCTGCCAAACCTGCCGAATTTTCTATTTGATTTGATTTATTGTTGTCACATGTATTGGGATACGGTGAGAAGTATTGTTTCTTGCACACCAACTCAACAACAGTTTCTTTCCTGCTGCCATCAGACTTTAGAATGGACCTTGCTACACCCTAGCCATAACTGTAACACTACATTCTGCACTCTCTCCTTTCCTTCTCCCTATGAACTCTATGAACAGTATATTTGTCCGTGCAGCGTGCAGGAAACAATATTTTTCACTGTATACTAATACACGTGACAATAACAAATTGCCAGCTCAATTGCCAAGGTGGACGCAGGTAAACATGTACCAACCAACTCAAGATCAGCTTACGCAATGTATACCATTCGTAGCACATAGGAAAGGAGAGAATACAGAATAGTGTTACAGTCATAGTTAGGATGTAGAGAAAGATCAGTTTAATATAAGATAGGTCCTTAGAACGGAAGAAGAGAGAATGTCCTGGGTATATGGCGTTCTTGATTATGCTGGCTGTTTTGCTGAGGCAGCAGGAAGTGTAGACAGAGTCAATGGATAGAGGCTGGTGTGTGTGATGGACTGGGCTACATTCACAACTCCTTGTAGTTTCTTGCAGTCTTGGTCAGAGCAGGAGCCCTACCAAGCTGTGATAATCCGGAAAGAATGCTTTCTATGGAGTATCTGTAAAAATTGATGAGTGTCATTGCAGACATGCTGAATTTCCTGAGTCTGTTGAGAAAATAGAGGTTTTCTTAAGTATAACGTCGGCATGACGGGACTAAGATGGGTTGTTAGTGATCTGGACACTTGAAGTTTGCGACCATTTCTATTTCATCCCTGTTGATGTAGACAGGGGCATGTTCTCCACTAAGCTTCCTGAAATCAATGACAATCTTCTTTATTTTACTGACAGTGAAGGAGAGATTATTGTCGTCACACCAATTCACTAGATTCTCTCTTGCCTGTATTCCATCTCGTCATTGTTCTGACATAAGTGTTTTTTATCAAGCGTTTCCTGTTTTTACTAAAGCTCACTAACATTGTTGCTGATGATTCCATCGCATCAGTCACAAGCGATCAGAGAATAATTCCAGTGTCCTGTTGCTGTTATAATCATCTCTCAATTAACACTGCCAGCTCAGCTGGAGGGAAGTTGCTGCGCACAAACTGGGCTTTCGACCACGGGATGGTGGCCGCGTTTCAGCAAGCGATTTCAGGAAGCTTAGTGGAGAACATGCCCCTGTCTACATCAACAGGGATAAAATAGAAATGGTTGCAAACTTCAAGTGTCCAGATCACTAACAACCCATCCTAGTCCCGTCATGCCGATGTTATACTTAAGAAAACCTCTATTTTCTCAACAGACTCAGGAAATTCGGCATGTCTGTGTGCTGTGTGTCGCCCAGAGGTTATGGAGAGTCGTTGCCGAGATGCAACGTTGCGTTTTGCCGACTAAACTAAATAAATTCAACACTTGGGGACTTTATAGTGGGCAAAGACTGCTCAAGTTGCGGCTTAATGATATTGTCTGGATGCTTTGATGGAATTCTTGCTAATCCTACCAGTTCCACGCTTCTTTTTAATTCATTCTTGGGACATGGGTGTTGCTGGCTAGCCAAAATTTATTGCCCATCCCTAGTTGCCCTTGGAGAGTAGTTGAGAGTAAAGCACATTGTGTGGCTCATGTAGGCCAGACCAGGTAAGAATGGCAGATTTCCTTCCCTGAAGGACATTAGTGAACCAGATGGGGTTTTTCCGACAATCGACAATGATTTCCCACAGTCATCAGTAAATACTTAATTCCAGAATTTTTTTCCCAAAACCAGAAGAGGAAATGCTGGAAAATCTCAGCAGGTCTGGCAACATCTGTAAGGGGAGAAAAGAGCTGACACTTGGACTCCAGATACACTTTCTGTTTTGGTTTCAGATTCCAGCCCCTGCAGTAATTTGCTTTTATCCCCAGATTTTTAAAACTGAATTCAAATTCCACTAACTGCCACGGCGGGATTCGAACCTGGGTCCCCAGCACATTCACTGAGTTTCTGGATTAATAATTTAATACCACTAGGCCGTCTACACATCCACTGCTTCCGCCCCCACCACCTGAACCTGGCCGACTCCACATTTGACAGAGAAAAGTAATCATTTTCTTCAGCGTCACACTAACTGTGTTCGTTCAGCTTTCTCCTGACCTTCCCCCGAGCTGCCCTCAGCACATAACCATTTCCACATGCTCCTGAAGGTACTAATTAATACAATCTGTCAACATGCCCTTTTCTCCCCCCATTATAAATGCAAATGACCTCATCAGGCACGGATCACAGGCTGCTTTCTCCCAGGGGTTATCTTCATGATTCACTGGCCCACTGATTCTAGCTCGCAAAACGTAGCCCTCCAAAGTACAAGAGCCAGCAAGCAGATTTATTGTGTATCCATTCGAATAGGACTCCATATTCAGGAGCAACCCTTTGGTAAGTGTTTTTCAGCCCTTTTTGACCCTGAGAGGGCAATGAATGAGATAAAGTACATTTCACACCTGGATAATTACTTATTATGGGCAAACAGTTCTCCTGCCCTGAACAAATTAGATGTGCACTTTGTCAAACACAGAGAGAGGAAAGTCTACTCTGTTACAAAAATAACGATTAAATAAAATCAGAGGAGATAAATAGTCATTGATCCCATTAACTATTGCCATCCTGAATCCTTGTTTCATTGTGTTCATTGACGCCTCGCTCCCAACAGAATCAATCAGGTAGGACTGTTCCCTTCCCGTCTGGGAACACTTCAACAGTCAAGGGCATTCAGCGTCTGGTCTTCGGGTAAGCGTTCTCCAAGATGACCTTCACAACACATGACAACGCAGAGTCGCTGAGCAGAAACTGATAGCCAAGTTCCGCAAGCATGAGGACGGTTTCAACTGGGATCTTGGGTTCATGTCACATTACCTGTAACCCCCATGACTTGCCTGAGCTTGCAAAATCTCACTAACTGTCCTGGTTGGAGACAATTCACACCTCTTTAATCTGTGTTTAACCCTCTCTCCACTCACATTGTCTGTACCTTTAAGACTAGATTACCTGTAAAAACTTGTATTCCAACCATTATCTTGTAATTGAGTTTGTGTCCATATTTACCCTGTTTGTGAAACAACTCCTGCACTCACCTGATTAAGGAGTGGCATTCTGAACCAAATAAACCTGTTGGACTTTAACCTGGTGTTGTGAGACTACTTACTGTTCCAACAGAATCATTTGATTTGAATTATTATTGAGATGGAGATGCCGGTGTTGGACTGGGGTGGGCACAGTAAGAAGCCTCACAACACCAGGTTAAAGTCCAACAGGTTTATTTGGAATTACGAGCTTTTAGAGCGCTACCTCTTCATCAGGTGAGTGCAAGAAGGAGCAGTGTTTTCAGTCCATCAAATTTGCACTGAGGCCACCCAGGCCTTAAATCCTCTTAACCACTCATATTTACCCTGCTAATCCCCTTAACACCAGGGTTAATTTACCATGGCTAATCCACATAACCAGTACATCTTTGGACTGTGGGAGGAAACTGGAGCATCTGGAGGAAACACACTCAGATACAGGGAGAACGTGCAAACTCCGGGAATCGAATCCAGATCCCTGGCGCTGTGAAGCAGCAATGCTAACTACTGTGCCACATTGGATATATATGGTGAATATTACACAAATCCCAATTGTAGGAAGCACGTCAGAGTGAAACCTGATCTGTGTAGACAACTTTAAATACCTCTGTAACCTTTTGTAATGACTATTTTGAAATGTCTGTCAGGCCATTTTGACTGTGGCGAAGCCCCTCAAGAGGGTAACTTGAGAGTTCAAACAGGATAAATGCAGAGAGAGAAAACGCAAGGCCAAATGGGACTAAATTACCCAGGCTCACAGCTTCCTGCACAATAATTCCTCTGGTAATTTAATATTATTTTCTTTGGTTGAGAAGATTTAACAGTGGCTTGCCGGGCAGGTGGCTTGCTGTGGAACAATAGTCACAAATCATGTGTCCAATATAAACTCTTGTCAGTGGAGAGAAAGCTTAGAAAAGCCCAGGGCTGAACTTTGTGGAGGTTGTATTGCAGGGTCCCCCCACCTGCCCCCCACTGCCCCTACACCAATCAAGTTATAAAGTTCAGTTTCAAGCCAACTGACTCATAAAAAGACCCCCTTCCTGCAGCTGGAGATGGGTGGCAAGGTGGCCAGGGGGTGGGAGGGGAGGGTGGTGAGGGGGTGGGACAGCCAAGCCAGGGGTCACACTTCACCAGTCTGGTCAGCCCGGGCAAACCTCCAGTGTCTGTGAGGCGGGAGAGAGCAGCACTCCGTGCCTGACGAGGTGAATGTGGTCCGCTGGACCACCCAACCAAAGCACTCGCTCTCCTTTGACACCTTGCCCCCAGTGCAAGGAAGGATGCCAGCTGTGAGGCAGAACGCGCAAACACACAGTAAACCACCCAAACCCCGTGGGACAACATTTGAAAATCACGGCAAGGGAGTCAAAAAAAGTGCAGTGTGCTGGAGTTTACATCCAACCCCCATCTCCTACCCCTGCCCCCTGGCACTCAGATGTGAGGGAAAGGGCACATGAAACATGACGGATGGCTCGCCCAACACAAGGACATGAAACAGTTGGCGAGCACGAGCTCAGACAACGACAGCCCACCCACCATTTTGGAAAAACGATAACTAATTGAATTTGATAACAAGCCAATTGAGGATCTATTATATACATTATATGAGGAAATGTTGTGTTGTCCATGCCATAATACAGTTGGGCAGGTGGGCAATAGTTAGAAATCTTCTTAAACGTAACTTGTTATTAAGAAGGGAAGGAAAGGGGAAGTCCTTTGTGAGGATGCTCTACATATATTGGGCACACAACTCCAAGATAATTCCCTGCCTTTGTGCCTACCCTGCCTGGCCTCCAAATCCTGCTCCTCCTACCCATACAGCCATAGAGAAGTTATAACACAGAAGGAGGCCTTTCGGCCCATCTTGTCCATGCCAGCCCAAGGATATCCAGATGCCCTTTCTAATCCCACACCTGGCCCATAGCCCTGCAGCTTACAGCACTTACGTGGCCGACCTTTTTAAAAGAGTTTAGAGTCTCTGCCTCCACCACGAACTCTGACAGCTAATTCCAGACACCCAACCTTTGTATAAAGAAGTTCTTCCTCATGCCCCCCCTACACCTACTGCCACTTATCTTTGTCTCCGATTCTAGAATTCTCTATCAAGGGGAATAATTTTATCCTGCCAACTTTACTTCTCTTTATAATTATGTACATTTTAATCATCCCTCAGCCTTCTTTGTTCAGGGAAAATAATCCCAACCTATCCAATCTCTCTTCATAGCTACGCTTTTCTAGCCCTGGCAACATTCTTGTAAACCTCCTCTGCATTCTCGTCCTTCCTGTAATATGTTAACCTGAACTGCATACAATACTCCAGTTGTGGCCTCACTCGTATTTTATACAATTCCAACATTTATATCCTTACTTTTATATTCTATATTTCTGCCAATAAAGGACAGCGTTCCATATGCCTCTTTACAACTCTTGTCTACTTGAACTTCTGCCTTCAGGGTCCTGTGCATGTGCACACCAAGATCTCTCACTTTATCTACGCCTCTTAATATATTCCCATTTATTGTGTATTCCCTATAATTGTTTAACCTCCCTAAATGCCTTATCTTACACTTTTCTATATTAAAATCCATATATCGCTTACCGCCCACTCTGCCAAGCCATTGATATCTGATCCTAAAAGCTGAAGATCCACCCCCTAGTCCATTGCTCTCCTTCCCAAGTCCTACCTGCTTGGAGCCCGCCTGCCATCTGAACCCGTCCACCTGGGGCCTGTCTGCCTGGAGACTGCTTGCCTGGGGCCTGTCTGCCTGGGGCCTGCTTGCCTAGGGCTTGCTTGCCTGGAGTCAGACTGGGGCTTGTTTGCCTGGAGTCTGCCTGGGGCCTGCCTGCCTGGGGCCTTCTTGCCTAGGGCTTGCTTGCCTGAAGCATGCCTGGGGTTTGCTTGGCGCCTGCCTGGAGCTTGCCATCTGAACCTGCTTGTCTGGGGCCTGCCAGGATCTGTCTGCTAGGGGCCTACCTGCCTGGGGCCTGCCTGCCTCAGCCTGCCCACCTAGGGCCTGTCTGCCTGGGGCCTGTCCACCTAGGGCCTGTCCGCCTGGGGCCTGTCCACCTGGGGCCTGTCCACCTGGGGCCTGTCCACCTGGGGCCTGTCTGCCTGATGCCTGCCGGCCTGGAGCCTGCCATCTGATCCTGCCTGCCTGGGGCTTGCCTGGACCTGCCTGCCTGGGACCTGTCTGCCTAGGCCTGGAGCCTCCCTGGGGCCTGCCTGGACCTGCCCACATGGAGCCTGTCTGCCTATGTCTATCTGCATAGAGCCTGCCTGCCTGACGGTTTCCTTGCAGTCCTGGCAGTGCCCACTTCCAAGTTCCCATGCTGCAGGGATTCCCTCAGTCAGTTTGGCTGATGGCTCTTAAGCCAACTCCCCGCTGTGAAATTCAGCCTTGGGCTTTCCACTCCGACAGAATTTAGATAGTTGATTTGGTGACTATTGCGCAATCACGAATCACCAGCCTAATGATGCAAACAAACCTCTGATCTCACTAAATCATCCCAACTAAAGCAACATTAAACTACTGAAGATAGTAGTGTACAGGAAGTCCTTGGACCACACACACACAAAATGTTTAAGCTAAAAATATATCCCATTACAAAATGTGGTGAAAATTCTTGCCTCCATTGTCACCCTATGTGTCAATCTAGGCCCTATTCAATCCTAGAACAGTATTACTGAGAATTCTATCCAAAGACTAAGCCTAGTTCCTAAATTATCAAAGACAAACTACACTTCAAAAGTACTGAATTGATTGCACATGCTTTGGGACTTCCCGAGGTTATGAAAGATGCTGAAAGATCTTTCTTTGTTCCTTTATGCATTGCTAAAGATCCCAATCTCTTCATCAACAGCCAACTCCAGAGGATTGATAATCATCAGGTTGGAGGGCAAGGTGTGCAGGTGCATGGGAATGCCACCTCCCCCACCAAGCTCTCCTTAAAGAGACGACGTAGTGGCATTGTCACTAAAAGTTGGAAGTTGGCAATCCAATCCCTAGATGTCGCTCCACACCCCACCCCCCCAGCCTCCCCCCCACACCCCTGGAGTCATTCCTCTCTTTCTTCCCAACTGATCCCTCACGTTAGGTGACCCTGTTCTGTTGTGTTGCCCTTAAAGGGCCAATCACCATAAACCATCACACTGCAGCTCCCAGAATATAACACCAATTGAATATAAGACCAATTGAAGGATTCGGTCTGACGGTGAGACCATGACGGGGAGCAGCCAGAAGCTAAATGCTTGAGGATGCTGGAAATTTGAAATAAAAATAGAAAAATTTCACAGCTCTGGCAACATCTATGGAGAGAGTGAGAAACAAGAGTCAACGTTTGAAGTGGTGAGCGGCTCATTTCTTTCCAATTTCCAGCATCTGCAGACTCAGAGTAATACTCAGGGGTCCAAGTTCGAATCCCACCAAGACAGATGATGGAATTAGAATTCAATAAAAATTTGGAATCAAAAGTCTACTGATGACCATGAAACAATTGTCAGAAAAACCGATTTGCTCACTAATGTCTGAATCAAAAACAGCTTCTTCCCTGCTGCCACCAGACTTTTGAACAGATCCACCTTATCTTAAGCTGATCTTTCTCTATATCCTAGCTATGATGGTAACACTACATTCTGCATTCTCTCCTTTTCTTCTCCCCTATGTACGCTATGAATGATGTACTTTGTCTGTATAGCATGCAAGAAACAATACGTTTCACTGTATCCCAATACACATGACAATAATAAATCAAATCAAATTGGGGAAGGAAATCTGCCATCCTTACCCGATATGTGACTCCAGAGCCACAGCAATGTAGTTGACTCTTAACTGGCCTCTGGGATGGGCAATAAATGCTGGCCCAGCCAGCGATGTCCACATCCCATGAATAATAAAAAAAATCCTGTCTTGGACAGGTACTATCACCATCACCCGGTTCCATAGTTTCCCTTCAGTGCAGAAGGAGGTTATTCAGCCCATCAAGTCTACACCGAACACAATCCTTATCCCTGTAACCCCATGCATTTACCCTGTTAATCTCCCTGACACTAAGGGGCAATTTAGCACGGCCAATCCACCAAACCCACACATCTTTGGAGGAAACCGGAGCACCTGGAGGAAACCCATGCAGACATAGGGAGAATGTGCAAACTCGACACGGATAATGACCGCAGGCAGGAATTGAACCCAGGTCCCTGGCGCTGTGAGACAACAGTGCTAACCACTGTGCCACCTTGCTACCCCAAAGGCTGGCCGGTTCTGTGATGCCCATGTCACATGAATTATTAAGTTAAACCTTGGCTAATATCTTGCCCCAGTATCCTCCAACATCTTGCTTAGTTCAAAGGTCCTAATGCAAATAAGATGCGTGTAATGGCTGCCCCATTTGAACAGTTTCATAATAAAATAGCAGGAGAATTTCTGCATGGTTTAATAAAAGGATTGAGACAAATAGTCACAGAGATATACAGCATGGAAACAGGCCCTTCAGCCCAATTTGTCCATGCCGACCAGGTTTCCTAAACTGAACTTGTCCTATTTGCCTGAATTTGACCATATTCCTCTAAACTTCTCCCACTGCGTTTTTTGTTTAATGTTTTTTAAATGTTGTAATTGTACCTGTCTCGACCACCTTCTCTGGCAGCTCATTCCATACATGCATTACCCTCTGTGTGAAAAAGTTGCTCCTTGGGTCCCTTTTAAATCTTACCCCCTTTCACCTTAAACCCATGTCATTTAGTTTTGGATTCCCCTACCCTGAGGAAAAGACCTTGGCTATTCATCTTATCTACACCCCTCATGAGTTTATAAACCTCTGTAGGGTCACCCTCACCCTCCTATACTCCAGGGAAAAGAAGTCCCAACCTATCCAGCCTCTCCTTATAATTTAAATCTTCCAGTCTTAGTAACATCCTTGTAAACCTTTTTGCACCCTTTCCAGTTTAATAACATTCTTCCTATAGCAAAATTGTACGCAGTACTCCAAATATGGCCTCACCAATGTCTTGTGCAGTTGTAACATGACATAGATAGTTTATTAATAACACTCAGGCAAGAGAACAAAATTGAATAGCTGTTAGTAAAATATTTGAATCTGGTTATTCAGGACACCCCGATGGAAACAGACAGCATTTCACCATACAATAATAACTTCTACTGATTTAACTAGATCAGGAGTAGAACAATTGCCCACATTAAGCCATATCTCTTTATTCAGTGTTCCACCAGTCAGTGTGGGTCCCTACACTCCACCAGGCTTTGCGACAGCACCACAGGGTTAAGATAGATGCTATTCGACCAGTTCCCACCATCTGTTCCTCATCAAATGACATCTTTATATAACCTTGTGTTAAGGTTAACTTCCAATCGGATTGGACAGATGTTCCCTGTTCCCATTTTAAACAGCTCTTGTTAAAACTTCCATAAATTCTGGTGTTCTCCTTGAGGGAATGGGCAATGAAGAAACTGGGAACCGACACCAAAGGGAAGATAGCCAACTTCCGGCATTTAGAATCTCACCTTCCCTCTACCAGCCTTGTGCGCACGTTTCCGTTTCCTAGCTCCTAGCCAGTATTTTAGGTTTTCCGTCAACGTAAAAACTGGTTCTTATTTAATTTTCAGTCTTATATCCCTGCATAAGAGCATTGAATCCCTACAGTGCAGAAGGAGGCTGTTTGGCCCATTTGGTCTGCATTGACCACAATCCCATCCAGTCCCTATTCCCGTAACCCCACATATTTACCCTGCTAATCTCCCTGACACTAAGGGTCAATTTAGTATCTCTAGTCAACCTAACCTGCACATCTTTAGAAAGCTTGTTATGTTACTACTGGCCCTACTCTGGGATTCCCTCTTTGTACCTGCTCATCTCTCTTCCCAGGCCAGCCACTTGCCACTTGCAGGCCAACTACTGTGCAACCTTGCTGCCTACAGTGTTGAAGCATGCAAGCCTACCTCGTAATTCTTTATGTCCCTCAGTCCATAGGGGCATGCATAATATTACCATTAACAAGCTGCATGGTGGCACAGTAGTTAGCACTGTTGCTTCACAGCGCCAGGGACCTGGGTTCAATTCCTGCCTCAGGTTATTATCTGTGTGGAGTTTGCACATTCTCTCCGTGTCTGTGTGGGTTTGTTCTGGTTTCCTCCCACAGTCCAAAGATGTGCTAGTTAGGTTAATTGACCGTGCTAAATTGACCTAGTGTCAACGGGACTAGCAGGGTAAATATGCGGGATTACAAGAATAAGACCTGAATGGGATTGTGGTGAGTGCAGACTCAATGAGTCGAATGGCCTCCTTCTGTACTGTAGGGATTCTGTGATTAGTTGTCTGTTATGATATTTTGTTCCACCTCATCCCTTTTCTTGCCAAAATTGCTTCTGTCAACGAGTTGAGCAATTTAAGTTAGTTGGCTTTGGTTCCCAAGTGCTGCAATCATAATTTACTACCACTCATTGCATGTTCCTTTTGTTGCCAAAGCGCTTCTCTCAAGGAGTTCTGCATTGTAAGTTAGTTAGCATTGGTTCTCAATACTTTGCCCTAATGCCACTACTCACCTCCCCATCCCGGTATGAAGGCAGACATTCCTGGAAGAGAATTAAACACTAATTTCTAAAGCAAGATACCGCTGGAAATTGGAAAGAAATGATCCGCTCAGCACTTGAAAAGTTGACTCTTGTTTCTCACTCTCTCCACAGATGTTGCCAGAGCTGTGGAATTTTTCTATTATTATTTCAAATTTCCAGCATCCTCAAGCATTTAGTTTCTGGCTCTTCCCTGTCAGGTCTCACCATCAAACCAGCTCCTTCAATTGATCTTACAGCAGTGTTATATTTTGGGAGCTGTAATGTGATGATTTGTGGTGATTGTCCCTCTAAGGGCAACACAGCAGAACAGGGTTACTTAATGTGAGGAATCAGTTGGGAAGGAAGAGAGGAATCATTCCAGGGGTATGGGGGAGGGGGTTCGGAGAGATATCTAGGGAGCTGGGGCTGTTGTACAGTTGTAGTCCTTATTAATAAATACCTCTAATTAATAAATATCTTTTGTGTTTCTAATGAGGTCTTTTGAAAGTGCAACATTACACACAGATACAAGGGGGTGCCACTGCGGGGAACTGCCAGCATGTAATGCCATGCTCCCAGCTCCATATTAGATTGGCATCACTTAATAATAGCATGAGAGGCCACACTGTATTCTGTCTTTCAAACCCAAAGCCCGGTTTGCATTCTGTCGCTTATTGTGCAAGTGCCAATAGCAGTGCAAGCTGGTTTGCTCCTGTTGTTTTTTTGAAATTTGCTACGATACTTAGGGGCAGCACAGTGGTTAGCACTGCAGGCTGATAGCGCCAGGGACCCGGGTTTGAGTCCCAGCTTTGGGAGTTTACACGTTCTCCCTGTGTCTGCATGGGTTTCCTCCCACAGTCCAAAGATGTGTAGGTTAGGTGATTGGCCATGCTAAATTGCCCTTTAATGTCAAAGGGTTTGGCTTAGGGTTACGGGGATAGGGTCTGGGTGTGATTCTTGGTGGTGCAGGCTCGATGGGAATTGAATTCTATGGTTCTAATTTTCCCCTGGCCAAGGGAGAGATCAGAAATAAAAGAACACTCTAACAGCTGCAACCATCTCAAAGCTGGTGCATTCAGTCCCCAGAAACATCAACAGAATAAATACATGAACTCACGGCAACCACTGTGATTAAGATTCCTGCAGTGCACAGTACAGGGTCACTGATGGTCTCCTCTTTTTTGTGTGGGTAGTTGATGCTCTCATCGTTGCAGTAGAATCCACGGCGATACGGTATGACAATATTGAACTCCACCATGAAGAAGGGCAAGGAAGCTGGAAGAGACAAGACAGCAAACATAAAAAGCTCTGCTTGCCAACACGGAAGTCACCTTAACCTCTACATAAAACCCATTTCCCACTCAATCTAGAATTATGAGTAACAAATAGGAAATTCGGCAAACACTTTACAGATGCACCTTGGAAAGCATTCTTTCTGGTTGTATCACAGCTTGGTATAGCTCCTGTTCTGCCTACGGCAGCAACAAACTAAAAAATGCTGTGAACGTAGCCCAGTCCATCGTACAAACAAACCTCCTGTCCATTGATTCTGTCTACACTTCCTTCTGCCTCAGGAAAGCAACCAGCATAATTAAGGACCCTACGCACTCCAGATATTCTTCTTCTGTCAAGAAAAAGATACAAAAGTCTGAGGTCACCGACTCAAGAACAGCTTTTTCCCTGCTGCTTTTGAATGGACCTACATTACATGAAGTTGATCTTTCTCTATACCCTAGCTATGACTGTAACACTACATTGTAAGTTTCTGTGAGATCCCCTCTCACTCTCTAAACTTCAGTGAATATAATCCTAACCAACTTAGTCTCTCCTCATACAACAGGCCTGCCATCCCAGGAATCAGCCTGGTAAACCTTTGCTGCATTCCCTCGATAGCAAGGACATCATTCCTCAGATAAGGACACCTAAACTGCACACAATATTCCAGATGCGGCCTCACCAGTGCCCTTTACAATTGCAGAAAAACATGCCTATCTCAACACTCAAATTCTCTTGCTATGAAGGCTAAAATCAAATCACGTGCTTAAATTAAAGCAAAATACTGTAGCCTGTGAAAATCTGAAAGAAGATTCTATAAAGGGATCATTTACACCAAAAATGTTAACTTAATGTTAACTCTTTTTCTTTCTCCACAGGTGCTGACAGGTTTGCTGAGGTTATCTAGCATTCTTTGTTCTTTTTTTCCCAGGTATTGGGCTGGATTTTATGGCCTTGCTCATCCCAAAACCATAAAATCCCTCTCAATGTCAATGGACCTTGCCATGGTCCTCCCCTTGCCCACTTGGTTTCCTGTGCAGGTGGGAGGGTAACATTCCGGCCATTATGCATGTTCTTTTGTTCATTACTCCTCTCCCCTGATCTGTAATGTCTGTAATTGCCTAAAGCTCACTACATCTCAGTTTTGATCTGTTGATCTGATTTGTTGATCTGAACCCTTCACTCTGAATCATTAACTTCATTCCCAGAGGTTGCCAAATGTTCCTATTTTAAACAGTTTCTGTTTTTGTTAAGTGATCAGATTGTTTAAGGATCTACTAACAATTGAGCAATATTGAGATGTATTTAATTGCAATATTTTCCATAGATCTGATGCAGCCGGCTGCTGACAAACAAATGAACTAATTCGTAGAACCCTTACAGTGCAGAAAGAGGTCAATCGGCCCATCAAGGCCAAACTCTGACAGAGACTCTCTCACCCAGTCCCTCTCTCCTGTCCTATTCCTGTAACCCCAAACATTACCCATGGCTAATCCATCTAACTTATATATCTTTGGACACTAAGGGGCAATTTCCCATGTCTAATCCACCTAACCACACTTAAGGGGTAATTTAGCATGAAAAATCCACCTAACCCACACATCTTTGGACACAAAGGGGCAATTTAGCATGGCCAATCCACCTAACCTGCACATCTTTGGACATTAAGGGGCAATTTAGCATGGCCATAGAGTCATTGGTTTACAACATGGAAACAGGCCCTTCAGCCCAAATTGTCCATGCCACCCTTTTTTTAAAACCCCTAAGCTAATCCCAATTGCCCGCGTTTGGTCATATACATCCATACCATCGTACCTAAGTAACAATCTAAATGCTTTTTAAAAGACAAAATCGTACCCCTTCTACTACTACCTCTGGAAGTTTGTTCCAGATACTCACCACCCTCTGTGAAACAATTGCCCCTCTGGACACTTGGACACTTGTATTTCTCCTCTCAGCTTAAACCTATGTCCTTTAGTTTTAGAAGACCCTACCTTTGGAAAAAAATATTGACTATCTAGTTGATCTGTGCCCCTTATTATTTTATAGACCTCCCCTCACCCCTCAGCCTCCTACGCTCCAGAGAAAAAAGTCCCAGTCTATCCAGCCTCTCCTTTTAACTCAAGCCATCAAGTCCTGGTAGCATCCTAGTAAACCGTTTCTGCACTCTTTCTAATTTAATAATATCCTTTCTATAATAGAGTGACCAGAATTGTGCACAGTATCCCAAGTATGATCTTACCAATGCCTTGTACAACTTCAACAAGACGTCCCAACTCCTGTATTCAATGTTCTGACCAATGAAACCAAGCACGCGGAATGCCTTCTTCACCATTCTGTCCACCTGTGACCCCACCAGCTAACCTGCACATCTTTGGTATGTGGGAGGAAAGTGAGCACCTGGAGAAAACCCACACAGACACGGGGATAACGTGCAGACTCCGCACAGACATGAAGCCAGAATTGAACCTGACTCTCTGGTGCTGTGAAGCAGCAGTGCTACCCACTGCGCCACCGTGCCCCAACCTTGTTCTTTATCTTATTAATCATGGTATGAAATGTTGAGGTTCTCTGTAATTTGATTGAAGTGAAGCCTGTTGTATCTCAGAAAAGAGACACTCTTAATGACGATTATCTACTTTTAATGGTGATTATCCTGTGTTGCCATTATTGGTCCATCAAACTAGCCTCCCTCTGTAAATTTACTCAGGGTCTGTCACTCTCCCTCCAGTACTTGAGAGGTTTTATTATATTATTAAAGATGCTTCACAAATGCAACTTGCTGAAGTTACCACAGCTTGCCAAGAGAAATAAAGATATTTTGATTCCAGCCAAGGACTTGTTTTCTTTCAGACGTTTTACACATTTCACCGTAACAATGGGGAAATGAGAACAAAGGTGAAGGGTACTAGTGATGCTGTCACACTTACGCTCACATCCAATGCAAAAATTCCAACAACCTTCAGTTGTTTTCTTTAATTAGCCACGCGTTTCACCAAGCAGCTGAATCACATCTTCCAGCTCCTTGGGAGACCCGGAGGAACAGGAATCGGCCCTTCAGCCTACTGAGAATTGCTTTTAACCATTTGACCACACTGTTTACACAGTTAGAACATCTGTACACTGGATGTCTGAACATTGCCCTTAACCACATCCAAACTGAGTGACGGTTACTTTTCCTGCCAGGATTGAGTTAGTAGAAGCTGTGCCTGCCATCTTCAGCATTCTCCTAAACTTCCTACTGTACGGAAGGAGGCTATTTGGCCCATTGAAGCCGGCACTGACTCTGACAGAGTATCTTACTCTGGCCCTCTCCCCCAGCCTAACCCCATAATCCCACACATTTAACATGGCTCATCCATCTAACTTGCACATCTTTGGACACTAAAGGGCAATTTAGCACGGCCAATCCCCCTAACTGAACATCTTTGGATACCAAGGGGCAATTTAACATGGCCAATCCATCTAATCTGCATATCTTTGGACCTTAAGGGGCAATTCAGCATGGCCAATCCCACTTACCTGCATATCTTTGGATACCAAGGGGCAATTCAGCATGGCCAATCCACCTAACCTACACATCTTTGGACATGAAGGGGCAAGTTGCCATATCTAATCTGCCTAATTTGCATATCTTTGGACACTAAGGGGCAATTTAGCAAGGCCAATCTACCTAACCTGCACATCTTTTGGGGTGTGGGAAACTGGAATATCCATAGGAAACCCATGTAGACAAGGGGAGAACGTGAAAACGCCACACAGACAGTGACCTGAGCACCCAAATTGAACCGTGCCCCAAACTTGTTCAGATGTACAGGTTAGCTGGATTAGGTGGAGTCATAGGTGGACACAGTGTGAAGAAGGCATTCGCATGCTTGGTTTCATTGGCCAGAACATTGAATAGAGAAACAGGAATGTCTTATTGAAGTTGTACAAGACATTGTAAGGCCACACTTGGAATACTGTGTGCAATTCTGGCTCATCGCTGGGCCATCTTGCCTAGAACTCTGCCTTCTCCTGTAGAGAGCCACTGGGAATCTGGATTATTAAACTGGCCTCATTACTATTTTATATGATGCGTGTGCTTTATTTAGTAGGAAAGGGGAAAGTACCCCCTTTTCCAGTGTAAAACACTAACTGCTCCAACCCACCCACATAACAATACTCTGGATATAAAATGACAGCCAATCATTCAGGAATTCCTGGTTGAAGTGAGTAACTAGAGGTTCAAAGCCAACGTTGACGTTACTTCATGAGGATTGTGAAACTGCTGCTTTCCGATTAATCCCAGTGTGTGTCTCCCTGACGAGCGTTAGACTGGAATACTAATGTGGAAAATGATACTGTGACTGATATTCTGAAAGGTCAGCCCAATGATTCTGATTAGTTTCTGATGTATTTCGAGAAACATCACAACATCAGTTCAAGTAGCTGGCATTGAAAACTCTCTGATGGGACGTGAGTTTTTTTTTAATTCTCTTTCCACATCTGGGTTCAGCCTCAGAGGGAGGATTGGTGCGGCCAGATCTGTGTTACGGACTGTGTAACAGGACATTCAATTCTGGATCTGGGATTCAATTCACCCTAGGTTTGTGGATTTTCATTTAATGCAATGCTCAACACTGCTGCTTCACAGCGCCAGGGATCCAGGTTCGATTCTGGCCTTGGGTGAGACTGCCTTTGTGGAGTTTGCACATTCTCCCCATGGGTTTCCTCCAGGTGCTCTGGTTTCCACCTGCAGTCCAAAGATCTGGATTGGCCATGCTAAATAGCCTCTTGGTGTCTAAAGATGCGCTGGTTAGGTGGATTGGCCATGCTGAATTGCCTCTTAGTGTCCAAACATGTGCTGGTTAAGTGAACAGGCCATGCTAAATTGCCCCTTAGTGTCCAAAGATGTGCAAGTTAAGACGGATTGGCCATGCGAAATTGCCCATTGGTGTCAGGAAGATTCCTGGGAGGAATAGGGCCTGCGTGGGATTTCTGTCAGTGCAGACTTGATGGGCCAAATGGCCTCTTTCTGCATTGTAGGTGTTCTATGATTATTTTTTATCCTTTCTAAGGTTTATAAAGTCACAACAGTCTCAAAACAGAAACAGTTGTTGACATAAATCTATTCTTCTCTAGGATGAGGGTAAGAAAGAGGAGTGGGAGGAGTGAAGGTGATATTAGTGCAGGAAGGAAGGAGAAAATGTGAGGCAGAGAATGAAATGGTCTCAGTTGACACAGCAGAGGGTGCTGGAATGTTGCTCTGTGGTAAACTGTCAAATCAATACCAATGAAAGTATCACTCTAATTCACACCAAATCTTAGAGGACCCAAAATTACCCAAGTGCAGGGAAAGAGTTTCCAAATCCCTCTAGGAGCTCCCCCTTCTATAATTTCCTCTAGCCTTCCAACTCAGCGAGATCGCTGCCCTCCTTCAATCTGGCCCCTTGAATCATAGAATCCTTACAGTGCAGAAGGAGGCCGTTTGGCCCATCGAGTCTGCACCGGCAACAATCCCATCCATCCCCACAATCCTGACACTAAGGGGCAATTTAGCATGGCCAATCCACCTAACTCGCACGTCTTTGGACTGTGGGAGCACTATATAAATGCAATTTTTTTTACCTTTGTTGTACTAAATTAAAATGCAGGCACTCTTAATTAAAACAATAGGATAAATGGTAGTTCACTGTCCCATCGGTGGGCAGGAGTCTGAGGAATGTTCCTTTTGGTTTTGCCTTCCAAACTCACTCTTTCCTGTTGATTCCAGCACACATCTGCAGCCCAGATTTCATTCCCCAAGTTACAGGAACCAGTGGAAGCTGCCCAGTTCAAATATTCACTGCTAGAATTAGGGATTAGGTTCATTTCACATAAAACTACACTGAAAATATATTTTCATTCCCTCTTTCTCCCTCCCTCCCTCTTTCTTTCCACCTCCCCTCGCTTTCTCTTCTCTCTCTCTCTCCCACTCTTTCTCTCTCCTCCCCCTCCCCCTTTCTCTCTCCTCCCTTTCTCCCCTCCTCTCTCTCTCTCTCTCCTCCCCCCTCTCTTCTCTCCTCCTCTGTCTCTCCTCCCTCTCTCCTTCTCACTCCCTCTTCCTTTCTCCTCCCCACCCCCTCTTTCTCTCTCCTCCCTTTCTTTGGCTCGCCTCCATCCCTCTCCTCTCTCCTCCCCCTCCCTACTCTCTCTCCCTCCTCTCCCTTTTCTCTCTCTCTCTTCTCCCACCTCTTCCCTCTCTCTCTCTTTCCCTCCTCATCCCCTCTTTCTCTTCCCCCTCTTTCTCTCTCAATCTCTCTTCCCCTCTCTCCCTCCTCATCCCCTCTCTCTCCTCCCCTCTCTCTCTCCCCCTCTTTTCTCTCTCTCTCTCCTCCTGCCATGCCTCCTGTTAGGAAAGCTGTGCTGAGAAATCCCTCACAAGTGGAATTTCTGCTTATTTGGGAGTCAGGAAATGTGAGTGACTTGAGCAGACTGGGAAATGTCAGGGCTTTCCCTTCCTCAGAGACAGAATCAGACGAAGAGTGGATTGTATTTGGCAAAATGATTAAGTCAGAAGCATCCCAGGGCGTTGAAGTGACGAACTTTCTTGCACATTAAAAACCCGTGTCTGCACCGTGTAGTGTGATTTATCCCGACACTTTCCTCTGACATAGGGGCAGGGGGAATGACTGATGGAGGGGTTTGAGTTTGTGAAGGGTTTTGTTAAAGTCAGTGGGGACATTCTGTTTCCACTAGTTGGTGAGTCAGTAACATTGAGGGCACATTAATAGAGGCAGAGAGGAAAAGGTCTGAGAGCGCTTTGGGCCAAAGGATCATAGAGACACGCTTCAAGGAGAAACACAGCAACATTTACAAATGTTGAACCGGATAAAAATGAGAAGTAAAATGTACCAGAGATGAGAAAAGGGACAGAATGGAGAGTCTTAGAATCCCTGCAGTGTAGAAAGAGGCCATTCGGCCCATCCAGACTGCATTGACAACAATCCCATCTATCCCTGTAATCCCACATATTTACCCTGCCAATCCCTCTAACCTACATATCCTGGGACACTAAGGGGCAATTTAGCATGCCTAACCTGCATATCTTTGGACTGTGGGAGGAAACCGGAGCATCTGGAGGAAACCCACACAGACACGGGAAGAACATGCAAACTCCACATAGACAGCGACCCAACCGGGAATCGAAGCTTGGCACTGTAAAGCAGCAGTGATAACCACTGTGCCACCATGCCACCCACGGACCCTATTCCTTGCCCTTGGAAGCGGGTGGGAGATAACTAAAACTTGGTCAAAGTGGAGCGAGTGTGGTTAGGGGTTCGATAGTTGAAGGTTCTACACTCAGTGATGGTGATGATTTGGAATGACAATTGCCTTGGACCCGAATGCACTGGTCCTTAAACAAATCATTCTTGCCCATTTATCTCCATAGCAACGTGTAAAATTCATAGACAAAGCTGTTTACAATCTTACCCGGGAGCAGCCTGGGACTAACTCGGGGGAGGGGGTGGGGGGGAGGTCAGTGAGCTGCTCCGAAAGCCCCCCTGTTGCTCTGTGTGTATATGTGTGTGTGAGTGTGTGTGTGTGTGTGAGTGTGTGTGTGTATGTATGTGTGTGAGTGTGTATGTGAGTGTGAGTGTGTGTGTGGTGAGTGTATGTGAGTGTGTGTGTTTGTGTGTGTGTGAGTGTATGTGTGTGTGTGAGTGAGTGTGTGTGAGTGTATGTGTTGTGTGTGTGTATGTGTGTGAGTGAGTGTGTGTGAGTGTATGTGTGTGTGTGTGGTGTGTGTGTGTGAGTGTGTGTTGTGTATGTGTGTGTGTGGTGTGTGGTGTGTATGTGTGTGTGTGAGTATGTGTGTGTGAGTGTGTGGTGTGTGAGTGTGTATGTGTGTGTGAGTGTGAGTGTGTGAGTGTGAGTGTGTGTGTGTGTGAGTGTGTGTGGGACGGGGGGGGGGGGGGGGGGGGGGGGGGGAGGTGGTAAGAGAGTGAATAGTAGTTCCAATGTGTCTAACCACAGAGAGAATCTCACTCAATGCTGCTCCTTATTCAATAACTGTCTACAAAACCTCACGTATCCCATAATATTCCGCAGCAACCCCAGAGGAAGATGCGGTCGAAGAAAATGTGTGTTTACTCTTTGTTTCCTTAACTTTGTTTTCCTTTCATAAACACAATGGGATTGTTTATAGGGTCACATCAATCAGAGTAGGATAGTGATGGCAGAATGGACACCCCCCCTCCCCCCGCCACTTTCCCTTCAGCCCAATACAGACACCCCTCTAGCACATACTGCCCACCAGCACAGACCCCCCTCAAGCTAAATATACAACACCCCAACTCAACACAGACACCCCCCTAACCCAACATAAACCCCTCCCAGCCCAACACATATTCCCCAGCCTAACACAGAACACCCCAACACAACAGACACACCCTAGCCCAACACAGACACCCCAACTCAACACAAACCACCCCAACCAACAGACACCCCTCAGCCCAACATAGACACTCCAACTCAACACAGACACCCCAACTCAACACAGACCACCCTAACCCAACACAGGCCACCCCAACCCAACAGATACCTCCCAGCCCAACATAGACACCGCAACTCAACACAGACTCCTCCAAGCCCAAGTTCCCTCAGCCTAACACAGATCACCCCCAGCCCACATCCCTACTCCCCAGCACAACATCCCCCTCAGCCCAGAACACCGTCCTCCATCCCCCCCCCCCCCCCCCCCCCCACCCGCCCCCAGCATGGTTTCCCTCCAGCCCAACATGGCCTCCCACCACTCCTGCACTCCTCCCAAGGCCAGCAGCCACCCAGCCAGGCAGTAATCTGGCATCTCTCCCGATCCCACTTCCCAATCCCTGTGGAGGATGACCTGCTATCATTCTTTTAAAAAAATAATACCAACTAGCTTTTCATCCAATACTAGTCTGAAAACTAACCATGTCCCTGTGGCGCTGTTAACCTGCCAGGCTCGGTAATCATTATAAATCAACCTAGATCCAGCGATCACTGAACTGTTGAACTGCCCCTGACCTTTCGAAGTGACTGAGTAAATAGTGTTTACTGCTCTAGTCCCCTGGTTATTCCTTCTAACTCTGTAAAATTGCTTGTGAGGTCACATTAATGTGTCAAGGACAGCAGTGACAGCGAATGATTGCTCCAGCAATGACCCAGTGAGGGCACGGACAACCATTTACCACAGAGGGACTACCTCCCTGCTAGGCCAAAAGCCTGAGTCTGTCCAATCTTCCCTGAGATTCCAGGGGTTGGATTTTCCCTGGGGACTTCAAACCTGATCATCAGGTGAGAATGAGTGCTCAGAAAGTTGAGTTGAGTTGAAGAGGAATTTGTTCTCTCAGAGGATAGTGAATCTCTGGAATTCTCTGCCCATTGAAGCGATGGAGGCTAATTCATTGAATATGTTTAAGTCATGGGTAGATAGATTTCTGATTGATAAGGGAATTAAGGATTATGGGGAGCAGGCAGGTATGTGGAACTAAACCACTACAAGATCAGCTATGATCTTATTGAGTGGTGGGGCAGGCTCGAGGGGCTAGATGGCCTACTCCTGCTCCTATTTCTTATGCTCTTATGTTCTTATGTTAAAGCTGCAATGTGTGGGCAGCAGACATGGATTGTGGTCAAACCCAGAGGTTCACCATCCTGTTAATGGTTATGGACAAACCACTTGAACTGTTGGAGGGCCAATCAGGGGCCTTCCAGCTTCAAGAGCAGGCCCCAATGAAAGGTTAGTAAGAGAGAGAGGGCACGTCACAGTGTAAAAAAGTGTATTAAAAATGCTTAATTTACAGCCAAGGTGCCTCAGGAGAGAGACTGGGGCGGGGGGGAGCAGACAGAGGAGGAAGGAGAGGGAGGGAGACTGAGGGGGAGGGATAGAGACAGAGGGGAAGAGAAATAGAGGGTTGAGAGAGACTAAGTTGAGGGGGGGGGGAGAGAGAGAGAGAGAGGATGGGGGGGGCAGAGAGAGAGGGAGAGAGAAAGAAGGGGGGAGGGGGAGAGACACAGAGAAAGAGGGAGACAGTGGGAGGGGAAGGAGAGAGAGAGAGAGAGACAAGGAGAGGAGAGAGAGAGACAGAGGGTTGAGAGAGAGAGAGACCAATATTGGGGGGGGGGTGGAGGGGATAGAGAGAGGAGAGAGGAAAGACAGAGGGGGAGGGGGAGAGAGACAGGGGGGAGGAGAGACAGAAAGACAGAGGGGAAGGAGAGAGAGAGGACAGAGGGAGAGGGAGAGACAAAAAGACAGAGGGGGAGGGGAGAGAATACAGGAGGAAGGGGACAGGGAGAGAGAGAGAGAATCAGGGGGGGAAGAGAGAGAAAGAGAGGGGGAGGGGGAGAGGGAGAGAGTGGGGGGACAGTGAGACAGACAGAGGGGGTGATGGGCTTCACTGCTGAAGGACAGCTTGCAACAGCATCCAGTTAGGCAGGATCAGCCTCTGGGCCTCTCTGCAACATTGGCCCTGGCTTCGCGCTGGGATAGCACCTCCAGGCTGTTAAACTCTGCAGCCTGAGGACAGCTGGAGATCAGCTGGAAAATCCCAGGAGGCCTCAATATGGTTAACTAGCTATCTGTCATGTGTGGGTGGGTAATCCTGCCCCCTCCCATCCCAAATCCAGGGAAGATAGCCCTGGATACAGATTATAGCTACAGAAATGGTAGGGCCTATAAAATCAGGCTGTAGGGATCACGATGGTGTCTCTTCACTCAGGTGCCCATGGCCTGGTGACCAGAACACGGTATTGAAATGATGATTTGACTGAGGAAAAGTTCGAACGAGATGTTCTCTGATTTGTCCCACAGAATTTTGATTCAGTGAGGAGCATTCTATCTTACTGAGGGGGAAAAGGTGCGATATGAATATCTATATCCGAATTGGAATCAAATTCATCAAAAACCCAAATTGGGAAAGGCTTTGGTGACATCTTACACTCAACATGTCCAAAATAAGGCAGCAATTATTAAAGCCAATCGAAGATTGTTCCAGTCAGACAGGAAATGGAACCTATACCTCGTTCAGACGCTCTAGAATGTGAAAACGGTGGGGATCCTCTCTATTATCTGTGGAAGCAGAAGTTATTGAGTCAATGGGAGGAATTTTACATTTTGTTTGCAGCCAGGAATGGGCATGTGGGAGGTGGAGGGGGGATCCAGATGGCCCTTCGCCAGAGCAGAATCACCTTCTTTACACTTTGAACCCTCAATTCTTTCACCGAGAGCCTTCCAGCAATACTCTTCCGTCTGCTGACACTGGCTTTTTTTTTGTTATTCATTCGCAGGACACGGGCGTCGCTGGCTGGCCAGCATTTTATTGCCCGTTCGTAGTTGCCTGAGGGCAGTTGAGGGTCATAGAATCTCTACAGCACAGAAGGTCCCTCAAATCTGGTCCCTCAAATCTGCACCAACGACCATCCCTATCCCCGTAACCCCACATATTTACCCTGCTAATCTCCCTGATAATAAGGGGTAATTTAGCATGGCCAATCCACCTAAACCCGCACATCTTTGTCAAGCACATTGCTGTGGCTCTGGAGTCACATGTAGGCCAGACCAGGTAAGAACAGCAGATTTCCTTCCCTAAAGGGACATTAGTGACCCAGAATGGGTTTTTCCCACAATGGTTTCATGGTCATCAGTAGATTTTTAATTCCAGATTTTCTTTTATTGAATTCAAATTCCAACCATCTGCCATGGCAGGATTCGAACCCAGGTCCCCAGAACACATGCTGAGTTTCTGGATTAATAGTCTAGCGATAATATCACTAGGCCTGTCTCAATGACAATGAGTTGCATTTATATAGCGCCTCCAAAGAAATAAAACCCTTAGAGGCCTTTAGAAGTTACATTGCACAAGGAGATATTCAGTCAGGTGACCCAAAGCTTGGTTAGGGAGGTGAAGGAGGGAATTCCAGAATTTGGGGGCCTGAGCAACTGAAGGCCTGAATGCCTGCGATTAAAATTGGGAATGGGCAGGAGGTGGGAATTTGAGGAGTGCAGCTATCTGGGAAGCTTTGTGAGGTTGGAGGAGATTCCAGGGATCGGGAAACGAGTGAGGCCATGGAGGAAAGTGGAAAGGAGAGGGACACTTTTAACTTGAAGGGGAGTCAGTGTAGGACAGGGGTAGCAGCAGGATTGACGGGGTGGGGTAGTGGGACTTTACTGCAAGTGGAAGCAACCTCAAACATTCAGCAATCCTCTATAGATTATATAATCTCTACAAAGTTTATTTGTTAGCCAAGGCTTACATTAACACCGCAATGAAGTTATTATGAAATTCCCCTAGCCGCCACACTCTGGCGCCAGTTCGGGTACTCTGAGGGAGAATTTAGCACAGCCAGTGCACCCTAACTAGCACGTCTCCTGGACTGTGGGAGGAAACTGGAGCACCCGGAGGAAACCCACGCAGGCATGGGGAGACTCCACACAGACAGTGATCCCAGTTGGGAATCGAACCCAGATCCCTGGCGCTGTGAGGCAGCAGTGCTAACCACTGTGCCACCCACAAAGCGAATTCGCTCAGGCTGGATTATTGGGATGTGAGGAGGGCTCTTCAACCGCAAGGGGCATCACACTGCCATATCCATATCAAAACTGAACATTTAAAGAGAGCAGAATCTCTACAGTGCAGATGGAAGCCACTCAGCCCATCTGGTCTGCACTGACATTGATCCCACCCAAGCTTTATTCCACTAACCCCACATATTTACCTGCTGATATTAAGAGAAAAGTCGGCAGCTGATCTACCTAACCTTTGGAATCTAAAATGGGTTATCATTGGTTGGGTTGCAGCCAGTGGTCTCCTGAGTCACAGTTTGCAGTCGTGTTAAGCGAGGTTTCGAGGGTGAGGTTCGCTGGATTTACAGAAGTGAGTGGAGCAGTCACTTGTTTGGGCTCCGTGTCGAGTCTGTGACTCCAGCTCAGCAGCTAATAAACCACATCTGCTCCCGCTGGAATGCCTGCGCCTGGAGTCCAGAGTTCACTGAAATCCTGGGCCTGACTCCACCACCAGCTCCCTGCACAGAACAATCCGCTCTTGTGCAGAAAAATGCAGAGAGAGTCGAAGCTCGCTTGTTCACAGGGCAAGAGCTCCCAGTCAGGTCACGTGCCTGGCTTCATGCAATCCCTCTGACAGATTTCTCCAGCATTGGCTCAGGCCGAATTATTGAAGGGGATGTGGTGGTGGAGGGTTATTCACCTGCAAGGGGCATCACTGTATCATATCCAATTCTCACTGGACATTTAGAATAGAATAGAATCCCTATGGTGCAGAAGGAGGCATTGACAATAACTCATTCCAGGCCTAATCCCATAACCCCACTTATTTACCCTACTAATCCCGCCGAGGGTAATTTAGCATGGTCAATCCTCCCAACCTGCACATCTTTGGACCTAGGGGGTAATTCAGTATGGCCAATCCACTTAACCAATACACCTTTGGACACTAAGGGGTAATTTAGCATGGCCAATCCTCCTAACCTGCATATCTTTGGACACTAAGGGGCAATTTAGCATGGCCAATCCTCCTAACCTGCACATCTTTGGAATGTGGGAAGAAACTGGAGCACCTGGAGGAAACCCACACAGACACAGGGAGAACATGCAAATTTCACAGTCACCCGAGGCTGCAACCCCGGTGCTGTGAGACAACAGTGCTAACCACTGTGCCACTATGCCCTGCATGATGGCGTAGTAAAGTCTCCCCACCTATAAAGTGCGATGAGAGAGTGAGTGAGTGAGCCAGCCTGAGGCCTAGCTTTGAAGTACAAACAGTGTGCCTCATCCACAGGGCTACACTCAAAGAAGCTCTTTCATGAGAGGAATTCAGGCTCTCCTCAGTGTGACCAAGTCGACCTGCAGAGAACCAACAATATTACAGGGCCACAAGTAAGTGGCTGTCCAAACGTGCCTTCGAATTGAATGACTCACCACAAAGTTGAGTGCTCAGTTTAGATACAGGTTCATTAACTGATCCTTCACTTGTATCTATTAATAGAGAAGGTGTTATCTTCCCTCTTCTGGGTATGCAGATAGTAGTGCTGTGAGATATTCAGACAGGACCAAGAAAGAGCAATATGTGCCTTCTACCTAACTATTTGATTTCCGCTGAAGTGGGAGGTGTGATGGTGAGAGCAGCACAAACAGAAAGGTTTAGGGTTCCTGTCCTGCGATTGCACCTTCAGGTCAGATCAGAACCGAGCTTGGCAACGATAGCCAAAATAACCTGCTGGCTCTAGGCCCCAGAGTGATGATGGGGGCAGAGAGGGTGGGGGGGACTGCTGTCCGGAGGAATGGGTTAAAGGTCAACAATTTGCCCAGTTATTTGTGACAGTAACTAGTTCTTCAATATGCTACAATCCTGATAATAAGAAGGGTACATTCTGAACCACCTCCATTCTTCCTTTGACTATACTTTTACTCTTTGTTTACTCTTTGTTCAAGAGCTGTGAGGTCATGCTGCAACTATATAAGACCTTGGTGAGACCACATTTGGAATATTGTGTGCAGTTCTGGTCACCTCACTATAAGAAGGATGTGGAAGCATTGGAGAGAGTGCAGAGGAAATTTACCAGGATGCTGCCTGGTTTGGAGGATAAATCTTATGAGGAAAGGTTGAGGGAGTTGGGGTTTTTCTCTTTAGAGCGGAGTAGGATGAGAAGTGAGTAAATAGTTTATAAGATGATGAGGGGGATAGATAGGAGGAATGTCGAGGTAGATTCTTTACTCAGAGAATTGTTGAGGTATGGAATGCACTGCCTGCTGTGATAGTCAGACACTTTAGGATCCTTTAAGCAGTTAAGCACATGGAGCACACCAGAATGATAGGGAGTGGGATAGCTTGATCTTGGGTTTGAATATAGCTCGGCACAACATCGAGGGCCGAAGGGCCTGTACTGGGCTGTGATGTTCTAAGTTCTAATTCCAAACCAGGATGGACGAGGGTTTTTCAAAATGAATTAGCAGAGATGAAAGGTGCCGCCTGGTGATGCTCTCACCCCTGTGGGCTCGAGTCGTTCTCTAGCAGGGTGGTAAGCTACCTGCAGCCCAGGGCCCTCAGAGCGGCCCACTCACTCACTCACTCAGCCTACATTGCCCATTGCTGCTTTAAAGATGCGAGGACACACACACTAGACTGATACCTGAGTTTCAATTCTCACTTCGCTTAGAATGTAGAAACCCGAACTGCTTCTGGGGTCAAAACGCACCCCAGTCACTTTTTGCTGGGGGAGGGGGTTCGGGAGGGGCCTAATCTGATGTGGAGATAGCAAATCTATCCAGTTAACAGCTGTAGTAAACGGCTGTAGCTGGGAGGGCTCTTTAACAAGAAACTGTTCTCTCAGCAAACATTTTCTTTTAAATTCAAAGAACAAAATAGCAAAAAACAGCCAACGAGGAAGGGGAATGGCTCCACAGGTGGGCCTTTGGATGTAATCCCACCCTGATAGGCAGGGCCTCCCTAGATACACTCCTACCCTGATAGGCAGGGCCTATCTGGTACACTCCCATCCCGACAGGCAGGGCCTACCTGGTTACACTCCCATCCCGACAGGCAGGGCCTATCTGGATACACACCCACCCTGATAGGCAGGGCCTATCTAGGTACACTCTCATCCAGACAACAGGGCCTACCTGGAATGCTAAGACAATACAGCCTAGCGCCAGCTCCATGCCTTCGTGCAGTTAAATTACAGCATTTCACCCTCCCCAGCCACCTCCCCTCACCCCCTCCCAACGCCCCCCCCCCCTTCCCTCCAGCAACTCCAATCACATTGGAAACTGGAGATTGGCCTCCTTTCGTGTGTATTTTTATGTATTTCTGGCCTTCGCTCCTGTTCTTGGTGAGGTGCCTGAAAGAGCACTGAGGGAATTGGAGGCGATGCCTCTGGAGTGAGGGCCCCTTCCCCTCTGGTGTACGTAAAACATTCCAAAAGATACTATTCAAAAAGTGTCTCGAGTGATAGTTATCGTCAGTCAACATAAACATGATTGTCCTTATCTCAAAGTGGGGCCTAGTGTGGAAATTGGTTGCTGTGTTTTCAACATTACAACAGATCCCGAGATTGGGAGAGGCAAGTTATTTTCCTTTCTTTCGCTTGCGAAGTTGCATACCTTAGCTGACAAGCCCTTTTAGTGCAATTTGCACCGAGATCCCCCAAGTGTGTTTTAATTCTGGACTAATCGTCGGAGTTTGCAGTTAGCTTCAGACATTTCCCTGACTTACTCATTGAGGACTCTTCCTGTATTATGTCTGAATGACAGTTACTCATCTGACAGCTTGGACTGATGGGGGTGAGGCAAGCTCAGTCACTGAATGCACTCTGCTGTTATCCAGTTCACCCCTGTAGCCCGGTGGAGGGGAGGGGGAGGGGGGTGGGGGCGCGCATGCTGAATTTGGAGTACGACCCCCCCGAGACATTGTGTTGACCGTTACCCAGGCACAGGGTTGCCATCTACTGATTCCCATCCGTGTAGTTTCTTTCTCCCTATGGGTGCGACGGAAGCGATTCGCACGTAAAGCGAGGGCGAGCAAAGTGAGATGTGCTCTGATCGCTCACCATATGGACTGTGAGAGCCGTGTGCTCCCTCTGCGTCCAAAGCATCAATATTTCTTCTGTTTTTACAGTTTGACGTTGATGAGATATTAATATATAAATGAAGAAGCGTTTTCTACAACTCGTTATGAAATATTTGGTGTGTATTAAATGTATTTAATCTTGTTCATGGGGTCACGGTCAGTGAACAAGCCCCATTTCAATCATGCAGCCCACTCACTCACCTGGATTATCCATCACTGCATTAGTTCGTTCTTGCAATTCTAATTCATTGCCCTGGGATCTCTGTCCCTCCCCAACTTCTATCCAGCTATTGCAGAATCCCTCCCCACTCCCCCATTAATAACAGAGCCATCAACTAACCCTCATGAGCATAAGTGGAGTTGCCCTTATACTTTATTGTTATTCATTCATGGGACATGGGTCAGCATTTGCTACCCATCCTTAGTTACCCTTGGGAAGGCAATTAAGGCTCAACCACATTCCTGGAGTCACATGGTAAAAATACATCCCTCAAATACATTAATGAGCCAGATGGATTTTTCCGACAATGGTTTCACAGTCATCAGTAGATTCTTAATTCCAGATTTTTTGATATTGAATTCAAATTCCACCCTCTGCCAAGGCAGGATTCGAACCCAGATCCCCAGAACGTTAGCTGAGTTTCTGGATTACTAATCTAGCGATAATACCACTAGGTTGTCACCTCCCCATAGGAAATTTGGTTATTGTGCAGTGCCTGAGGATGTGACAGGAGGCAGGTTCAAACATGGCTTGCGATTAAGATCTGGATCTGAACAGAAAGAGAGTTGCAGGACAGTGGGGGAAAGGTTTGGGGGGTGGGGGTTGGCAGTGGGGTAGGCTGAATTGATCTTGAAGAGAGTCAGCACTGGCACAATGGGTTGAATGGCCTCCTACTTTGCTGTGTGCATTCCATAACCCTACAATCAACATCACCTATGGTCTAATGGTGTTGAAACGATCTTATTCTCCGGATGGGACACAAGTGGAGTTTAACGAAGGGAGTCATGTTTATTTTAGAATGAGCAGGCTCTATCGCTCAGGCACCCTTCGACCCTGGGCTCAGATTGACTCTCTCAGCTGCCTTTCTCGGTGAGGCAGGATCCCCTGTGTTGGTGGGTTGGGTTATAGAATCATAGAATTTCTACAATGCAGAGGAGCCATTCAGCTCCTTAGTTACCCTTGAATTGGGTGGCTTGCTGGGACATTTCAGAGGGCTGTTGAGAGTCAACCACATTGCTGTGGCTCTGGAGTCACATGTAGGCCAGGCTGGGTAAGGACGGCAGATTTCCTTCCCTAAAGGGACATTAGTGAACCAGTGGGTCTTTACAACAAAAGACAACGGTTTCATGGATTCATAATTCCAGACATTTTTTTTAATGAATTCAAATTCCACCAGCTGCCATGATGGGATTCGAACCTGAGCCCCCAGAACGTGAGCTGGGTTTCTGGATTTACTAGTCTAATATCTGGCCATCAGTTAGTGACTCACCTCAGACTCCTGATCCTGATATTGCACAGTGCACTTTGGTGTAACAGAATAAAAGGGGACATTTCCCAGGAGTTATCTAATCTAAAATGCCACATCCCAATCTAAAAATTACAAATCCAGCACAGTCCCTTGCAAGACCATGCAAGGGTGGCACAGTGGTTAGCACTCCTGCCTCACAGCGACAGGGACCTGGGTTCGATTCCCAGCATGGGTCACTGTGCAGGCTCCCCGTGTCTGTATTATGGGTTTCCTCCGGTTGCCTCCCACAGTCCGAAAGATGTGCTGGTTAGGGAGCATTGGCCATGCTAAATTCTCCCTCAGTGTACCCAAACAGGCACCGGAGTGGCAACTAAGGGATTTTCACAGTAACTTAATTGCAGTGTTAATGTTATGACGCTAATAAATAAACTTTAAACTTGTACAGGTACTCCTGTCATCAACCTAAATGTTAAATCAAACTTTTTCGAGCATTATTTAACCAATATTGGTAACAACGTTGGAACTATCCAGCAGAAAGCTGGATACAGCTCTAGTTGCTAGCCTGCAAGAGGTTTTATTAATGGCTGTCAGCTCCAGTTAGTATCTAGGCCTTGGGGAATTGGGGCCTAGTTAACAGGCAGGTCAGTTGACACTGTTCAAGTGTTTGCACTGCGGAGTTATTTAATCTTTAGTCTCTCGCTGAACTGCCCTTGGGATTAAGTGTGCCCACCCCAGCCGTGTTGACAGCGTTTCTTCATAAATGAGATTCTGTGCAAACATTTAGTGTAAATAAACAGACGGTGCAGCTCAGAGACACACAAATTGTCAAGAGTCACCTCATCAGGTGCAGATTGGCAGGGTCATTCCTCACCTGATAAAGCGAGATTGCTGCGGTCTCCAGCTCGTTTACACAGAGACGGCCTGTGTCTCCAGTCAAGGAGTTAGCTCTCTAAAACATCACGGCTAAATCCCACCCTCCTCAGCAAGCTGCTGCTAAAAAGTGTTGCTTCAGTTTTCATAAATGTTCTCTTTCATGGGTTGTGGGCACCGGTGGCAAGGGCAGCATTGCTCACCCACCCCCCTAACTGCGTTTGAATGGCAAATCAACCACGGGCAGCACGGTGGTTAGCACTGCGTGAGGGGCCAGGATTCAAATCCAGATTCAGGTCACTGTCCGTCAGTGTAGAATTCGCACATTCTCCTCATGTCTGTGTGGGTTTCCTCCGGGTGCTCCGGTTTTCTCCCACAGTCCAAAGATGTGCGGGTTAGGTGGATTGGCCATGCTAAATTGCCCCTTAGTGTCCAAAGATGTGCGGGTTAGGTAGATTGGCCATGCTAAATTGCCCCTTAGTGTCCAAAGATATGCATGTTAGGTGGATTGGCCATGCTAAATTGCTCCTTAGTATCTAAAGATTGTGGGTTAGGTGGATTGGCCATGCTAAATTCATCCTTAACGTCCAAAGATGTACAGGTTAGGTGGATTGGCCATGCAAAATTTTCCCTTAGTGTCCAAAAGGTGTAGGTTAGAGGGATTAGCCATAGGAAATGTGTGGGGTTACAGGGATAGGGTGAGGGTGGCCGTGAATAAGATGCTCTGTGCAGACCTGATGGATTGAATGTCCTTGCTCTGCACTGTAGAGAATCTGTGGACCCTGCAAACATTACTGATTGGGTTGAAGTTGCTGCTGCTACTGATGGTATCTTTAGTGAGGGAGAGAAATCCTGGGAGCCAAAACAGCCTGGGTGCCCCTTGGAGACCCTACAAAAACTGTGGAATCTGATGTTAAAAACAGGTCAGCCTGTTCCCATTGGCTCTGCCAAGGTCTAATCTACAGGGAGCTAACATGAACACGACAGCAATGGGCTAATACTTAGCCTTCAAGTAAAAGAAGTGTTCGCAGTGGGTCATGTACGCCAGGAGATTCACAGTGTTTGCAACCACAGAGGTTAGGCGGTGTAGAGTCGAATTAGCGGGCAACAGACTTTCAGGTGTTAAAACAAAGTCACTACTGAAACCACAGCTTTAAAAACAGCGTGCTGAATAAAACTGCCAATAAATAGTCACCTCAGAGTACGTAGCGAGTTGTGACGCAGTTCAGGTACACAAACATAGCAGCTCAGGAGCACACGCCTGCTGGCTTCTCCCTCCAGGCTGTACCTTTACACCGGTGAACCTGGGTGGGCCACTACCCTTCCTGCTGGCTACGATGTCTATTGCTCTGCTCTCGACTTGTGTCGGTTTATTTTCCCCCTCCCGCTGTTACAGTGTAAGTCACACATGAGCAGGAGGCAGGAATGACAGCTCACTCCACCTGATTTGCGTTTAGCGAGAAGAAAAGCAAAGAGGAGGAGTGTTAAAATCAGGCGGCGAGAGGCCGCAGGAATGTACGTTGGCATTTCCTGCAGATAGACAGCAGATAGGGATGTTTTTTTCCCATACAAATTCCAAACAAACGTCATTTACCTCACTGTTTGACTCCCCACCTTCTCTGATGTCTGTTCTTTGCCTGAGGAGGGGGTTGATGAAGGGGAGGCAGCAATTCTCTGATACCTCATCCATTCATTCATAGAATATTCCCACTTACAATCCCGCAAAAGCAGGATTCCCTGGATAACCATGGTGTCCTGTCGAAAGATGCTGCTCAGTAGACCCAGGCCTGAGGCCTAACTGCACCAGGAGGGCTGCCTCTCATCTCCCATTCTCAACAAGGTCACTCGGTTTAGCTCAATGGGCTGGAAGGCTGGTCAGCGATGCAGAGTGATGCCAAAAGTGCGTGTTCAATTCCCGTACCCCGACTGAGGTTATTCTGAAGGTCCCCGCCTTCTCAACCTTGCCCTTTGCCTGAGGTGTGGTGACCCTCAGGTTAAATCGCCATCAGTGGAATCTGGGTTTAATTCCTGGCTTGGGTCACTGTCTGTGCGGAGTTTGCATGTTCTCCCCATGTCTGTGTGGGTTTCCTCGGGTGCTCTAGTTTCCTCCCACAGTGCAGAGATGTGCAGGTGAGGTAAATTGGCCGTGCTAAATTGCTCCTTAGTATCCAAAGGTGTGTAGTTAGATGGATTAGTCATGCTAGTTAGTAATTGGCACAGGGGGGAGTGGGCCTGGTTAAAATGATCTCTGGGAGAGTTAGTGCAGAATTGATGGGCTGAAGGGCCTCCTTCTGCACCGTCAGGATTCTATGGAGAGGAGACGTAGACAATGTGAAAATAGTGCCTGTGCAATTGCAAACGATCGACCCCTTTAGAAAAGGAGATAGAACGGGAAAGAACAAGTCTCCTTTTCTCAGGCTCATATCTTATCTCACAGATATTAGATCGTCACTTAACATAGTATTGTTACCCTCATCCTCACCAAGTACTGTAATTAAGCTAAGGAATGATGACACAAAGAATGAGTTGAAATTGTCCCGGCGATTGCGTCTGCTGTCACTGCGTCAAAGACAATAAACAGGCTTCGGTAAGCAGTGTGGGGCCTACTGTCAGGAACCTGCTGAAGCCCTGGGAGAGTTTCCCCTCCGGCTATTGCTCCTTCCCAGAGACACGACTGTGGTTCAACACTCGTTTGGTGATGAAAGAGTGGGCATTGCTACTGACCCGTGAAAGATTCAAATGTAAAATTCAATCAGCAATGGAGCCAAGGAAATTGTGTCAGAATATTAACGAAGGGACTATTTTAGGAATACACTGGGGGATCGAGGATGGTCCTGACTAGCCATGATAAATAAATTTAAGTTATTAGTGTCACAAGTAGACTTACATTATCGCTGCAATGAAGTTACTGTGACAATCCCTGAACTGCCACACTCCAGTTCGGGATACACTGAGGGAGAATGTAGCATGACCAATACACCCTAACCAGCACGTCTTTCGGAGAAAACCGGAGCGCCCAGAGGAAACCCACGCAGACACAGGAAGAACGTACAAACTCCGCGCAGACAGTGACTCCAGCTGGGAATCGAACCTGCGTCCCTGGCGACCGTGAGGTAGCGGTGCTAACCGCTGTGCCACCCATGAACAAAAGATCATTCAATCGGTGAACTTTCCTTTCAGCATTGTAAGAGTTAACCTAATTGGCCACAAAAACCTCCAACTTTCGCGCAATGAACAGCCTGTTATTCTGTCAAGAGTAGAAATTGGGCAGTAATTAATTATTTGTATTGGCATTTTATAATCCATTGAGTGACGATCGTAACCTCAATTGAAATTCAGGACCCCTATGGCTGGAAGTAGGCAGTAATACCCTAGTCACGTAACCAGGAGACTCCCAGTGTACGTAGAGTGATTTGGAGTTTTGGGGTAGACATGGCCACCACAATTGGCTACAGTGATTCAAGAGAAAAATTTCATCCCAGAGCCTCCCTCCCGTTCACCATGAAGTGACCTTCTATTGGAAAAATGAACGTGTTGCTGCAAGCAACTCAAAGGAGCACACATTGCGCCTGGCTCATAAATCCCTCAACTACCCATCCAAGAGATGGGGGTGCTGTCGGCAAGGCCAGTGTTTACTGCCCATCCCCTAAACCTTTCAGAACATGACAATGAACTGCTTTCCTAAACTGCTACAGTCCGCGTGGTGCAGGTATGCCAACTGGGCCACACCATCCTCAGACCAGACGCAAAGGGCCCCGAAACAATTGCTCCTCTCGGAGTTTTGTCACTGCAAGTGAGCACCAGGAGAGCAGAGGAAAGACTCCAAGGGTGCCCTCAAAGCCTCCTTGACAATGTCCCCACCGATAATCCCAGTCCTAACATCTCCTTCCAAAGTGGAGGAAGGAGCTGAACATCTTGAGGTTCATCGGCAAGAGAAGACTGAAGTAAGTGTTGACAGTGAGAGGAGCACCTGGCATCCCACCCACCCACTCCCACGTCACCCACCCATCCCCATGCCCACCTATCCACCTCTCTGTCCACCAACTACTCCACCTGTGACAGAGAGTGTGGGCGAAATCTTCTGGCTTTTCACACTGATGGGATCTCTGGTTCCATCCCATGCACCCCAGTAGCTTCGGGTGGAACCAGTGAGAAATCTCATTGATAGCGGTGAGACCAGAACCCACCACTGAACAATGGCATGCCACATCCTGCCACTGAGAAACATGCCACAGGGTGGGGCCAAAGAACCTCACCCTCATTGTCACACTCATTGGTCACTTCAGTCGCCTCAGCCTCAACTCCGAGGCACTGTCTAAGTTAAGTAGGTACACCAACAGTGCTGTTAGGGAGGGAGTTCCAGGATTTTGATCCAAGACAGTGAAGGAACGGCTGATATATTTCCAATGCAGGATGATGAGTGGCATGGAAGAGAGCCTCAAGGTGTTGGTGTTCCTGTGTGTCTGCTGCCCCTTGTCCTTCTAGATGGTAAAGTTTGTGGGTTTGGAAGGTGCTGTTGAAGGAGCCTACGGCAGTGCACCTTGGTTAACAACACTGGTGGGGAAGTGAATGTTTAAGAACAATTGCCCATCATTGAAGGTTCTTATGCATGGCCACTCACTTACTGCTTCTTCATGGAAGCGGGGGAACACTTATCTGAGGGAGGATAGTGAAGATTTACCACGCTGATTCCTGGGATGGCGGGTCTGTCATATAAGGAGAGACTAAGTCAAGTTTGCATTATATTCATTGGATTTTAGAAGAGTGAGAGGGGAATCCCATAGAAACTTATCAAACTCTAACAGGGTTAGACATGATCAATTCAGAAAGAATATTCCCGATGGCAGGGGGAGTCCAGGCCTAGGGGTCATAGTTTGAGGATAATGGGTAAAGGACTGAGGTGAGGGGAAATTTCTTCACCCAGAGGGTGGTGAATGTGTGGAATTCACTCCCACAGAAACTAGTTGAGGCTAAAACGTTGTATGATTTGAAGAAGAAATTAGATATAGCTCTTGGGGCTAAAGGGCTCAAGGGATATGGGAGGGGGAGGTCAGGATATTGAATTTGATGATCAGCCATGACCAAAATGAATGGTGGAGCAGGCTCGAAGGGCCGAACGGCCTCCTCCTGCTTTTAGCTTTTATCGGTGCATCAGCAAACTGATTTACGGGAGTGTAGAAATTAGCCACGAGAGCTCGGTAGAATGATTCCAAATTTCAACTGGTAAGAATAATTCGCAGTGCGGCCATTCTTTTGATTCACAGCTTGTGTGGCAACCTCTCAATCTTCAGGAGAAAATGAACCCCGCCTAACATCACCCCCCGAAAGACAAAGTCTCTGACGTTTCTTCTGAAGTTAACGATGGAAAAACTAGCCCTGTCCAACCTGCACAGCACCAATAAATCCGCAACAGCCGGACTTGACAAACAACATGCCACAGAGCTCACAGGCTCCAGCACATTCCCCTCCTCTTCCCCTCCCCTCCCTTACAACCACAAACCCCTCTGTTAAATGGCTGACAATGCAACTTGTTCAATTTAGTTCTTACATAACCTGCAATGCCCCGTCAGCCAGTTTGTCGGCAATTCCACTCCATAGACTTTCTACAACAGAATAAACCAAGATATATTCGCTTGCCCCAAGTTTGGGAGGGTTATCTGTGTATGGTTGAGGCAGGGAGCATTCTCCCTGGCTAGTGTCCTGGCCAATACCTATCTCTCAAGTCAGCACGGCAAAACTCCAGATTATCTGGTCATTATCAAGCTGTTCTTTGCACCCATTGCTTTGTGTAAACTGCCTGCTACATGTCCCACTTTACAGCCTGTCAAAAAAAAACACTTCTCCAGCTGCGAAACCCCACTGAAACATTTGGTAGTCTTAAGAAGCGCCTCATAAACATAAATCTGCCTTTCATTTCATTCTGCGCTCACAGCTCATTTTAAACAGCCTGCTAGAATCCTATGTAATCATAGAATACTTACATCGCAGAAGGAGGCCATTCAGCCCATCCACTCTGCACCGAATCTTTAAAAGAGTCCACACCCCTCCTCCTTATTCCTGTAAAACTGAACATGTACCATGGCTAATCCACCTGAACTATACATCTGGGGAGAGTTAGGGGCAATTTATCATGGCTGATGCACCTAACCTACACACCTTTGGCTGTGTGAGGAAATTGGAGCACCTAGAGAAAACCCATGCAAAAATAGGGAGAATGTGCACTGACTCTGTTAAAGGCCCACTCCTCCGCCCTAACCCATAACCTCATATATTTCACATGGCTACTCCACCTAACCTACACATCTTTAGACACGAAGGGACAATTTACTTGGCCAATCCACCTAACCTACACATCTTCGGATATTGTGGCAATTTAGCATGGCCAATCCATCAAGCCTACAGATCTTTGGAGTGTGGGAGGAAACCAGAGCACCGAGGGGAAATCAACACAGACATGACGAAAACTTGCAGAATCCACACAGTCACCCAAGGCCAGAATTGAACCTGAGTCCCTGGCACTGTGAGGCAGCAGCGCTAACCACTGTGCCACCATACCTTCCTGATCCTATTATCCATCACTCTCACTACTTTAAAGATCTTGAAGATATTCCAATTCTCCAGAATGCTCCCTCCCTGTGGCAGGATTTTCTAAAATCAGCTTACTGATCACACTTATTTGCATGCGCGTTTTTTAAAAAAAAAATCTCAACTAAAAATTAAAAAAAATACACACATCATTTGAGCCCCAGAAAGAAGACCAAGTTTCATTTTGATAAATCTCCAGTTTCAGTAATCTCACGTCAGATAAATTAAGCCTCTAGGTTCTATTTCCAGTTTGAGTCACTGGCTGTGTGGAGTCTGCACGTTCTCCCTGTGTCTGCGTGGGTTTCCTCCGGATGCTCCGATTTCCTCCCACAGTCCAAAGATGTGCTTGTTAGGTGGATTGGCCATGGTAAATTGCCCCTTAGTGTCTAAAGATGTGGGTTGGGTGGATTGGCCATGCTAAATTGCCCCTTAGTGTTCAAAAATATGTCGATTAAGTGGATTAGCCACGGTAAATTGCCCCTTAGTGTCCAAAGGTGTGCAAGTTAGGGGGGGATTGGCCATGCTAAATTGCCCTCAATGCCCAAAGATATGTAGATTAGGAAGATCAGTGGGATAAATATGTGAGGTTTTGAGGATAGGGCCTGGGTGTGATGCTCCGTTGGTGAGCCAGTGCAGACTCAGTGGGCCAAATGGCCTCCTTCTGCACTGTGGGGATTCTAAGTCTGAATCAGACTTATGAATGGTTTGATATTAAGCTGCTTATCTTCTATCAGTTTGTCGATCGGGGCAGGAATGTGCTCATTGGAAAGCAGGGGGAGGATTGGATTCACCCCAGGATTGCTTGCAGCAAGAGGGGGATGTGTTTTCTGGGTGGGATGGTGCCATGTGGTGTGGAAGGAAGGGTGGATTTCCGTGTAGCTGACAAGGGAGTGACGGGCTGTCCCATGGGTGTAGGCTGTGAGGCCATCACACTGCTGTGCTCACACAGATGCTGATGTCATGGCATCCTCTTCAACTCCTCCGACCTGGTACAAATCATAACGGGATGGGCGAGGAAGTGCGGGGTGCGGGGAGGAGAAAAGTTGGGTAATGCGTGGCAGGAAATAAGCAGCCTATGAACAATGAATGAATGTACACTATCGAAGGTGGAAAGGAACAGGACATGGGTGTGACTATTGACCATTAACACCACAGCCTTCAGCAAGACCCCTGTCAGCAGCATTGAACAAGCACTGAAATTCATCTTCACCACCTTAAATTAAAAAGCACAGCAAACGGTTTTAACCCTTCATCCATGTATCAGATGCTTTGTGCATTTATCTTCAGAAGCCATCAGGAAAAAGTTCAAAGGCAAACTCAAGAAATGTTTATAGAATCTGTATAGTGCAGAAGGAGGCCATTCAGCCCATTGAGGCTGTACCGGCCACAATCCCACCCAGGCCCCATGCCCGCAGCCCCACATATTTAACCTGCTAATCCCTCTAACCTATGCATCCCGGGACACTAAGAGGCAATTTAGCATGGCCAATCCACCTAACCTGTACATCTTTGGACTGTGGGAAGAAACCCACGCAGACACAGGGTGTGGGGGGTGGGGGTGAAATGTGTAGACTCCACACAGATAGTTACCCAAGGTTGGAAATTGAACCCGGAACGTATGAGGCGGCAGTGCTAACCACTGTGCCACCCGGAGTTGTCGAGATGCTTCAGTCAGTCACATCCAGTCTTGAAGGTTATGACTTCAAGCCCCCAGTCCAGGTTTGGAGACACCTCAACTCCAATTTGCTGTCTCACCAACTCCCCCCCTCCCCACCCTGGATTCTCTTAAAGCGTTTGTCACTTATAAACTCAATTACTCCAACCCTTTGTACATATCAGATCACTCAAAACCGGCAGACCCTGTCTAATTCTGCACCAAGTCCCTCAGACTTAAAAAGTGGAACGTCCCATCCTACATTTTCCCCAGTCCTACAAGTCATATTGTTCCCCAGACTCTGGTCTCTCACCTCTCAGCTTTCTCCATTTCTCCCAGCACTCTCCACTTCCCCATGGGTATTCACCTATCTCTGACCAATTAGATTCGAGGCTAATTAGCTGATAGGCTGTTTTCTCTGGAGTGGCGGAAGCTGAGGGGAGACCTGATAGAAATCTATAAAATGATAAGAGCCAAAGATAGGATTGACAATCAGAATCTTTTTTCCCAGAGTTGAAATGTCTAATACGAGGAGCCACGCACTTAAGGCGAGAGGGGCGAAAGTCCAAAGGAGATGGGAGGGACAAGTTTTTTTACACAGAAAGTGGTAAGTCCCTGGGACATGCTGCCAGTTGTGGTGATGGGAGCAGATGCAATTGGGGCGTTTAAGGGGCTTTTAGATAAGCACATGAATATGCAAGGAATAGAGGGATATGGATCAAAGGCAGGCAGGAGGGATTAGTTTAATTTGACACCAGGTTTGGCACATCGTGGGCCGAAGGGTCTATTTGTGTGCTGTGTCTGTGGTAATCACCAAAATCTTTGCCAAGACATACAAGTGGGGAATATTTTTCAGTTCTTAGTCATCAAATACAACCTTTTGACCCAGACAGTTTACTGGAAGTAAGCTTATTAAGCAAGATGAGTTGTGAATTAAGATAAATATTGAGTATTCTTCCTGTGCGTGGGGGAGGCAGAGCTTGGAAAAACCCAACCATATCAAATTACGTAGCCAGTGTCCTTAACCTGATGATTTGAGGATGTTAACTGGGCCAGATGTTAGATTGCAGACACAGAATGTCCCATTGCAGATGACACGTGGCTCTGTGTTTTCTCTGCAACCTTCTCACTTCTCAGGAAGCTTCTGGGGGAGTATACACTTAAAGATGGCTGGCTCCTAATGCCAGTCGTCAAGTTAACAAGACGGGAGGCTGACCCCAGCTTAAACAGTACTTTCTTAATGAACTAATTTCCATCAGCCTGTCTGAATCAGATGCGTTCATTCAACATCCCCCTTCTCCCAGTAACTGTTCATAATCCCATCCTCCGTGCACACCATGCACGCTAGTCCGCCACCCAAGCTCTGAGCTATGCATTAGAATCCCCATAGTGTAGAAGGAGGCCATTTGGCCCATTGAGTCTGCACTGAACACAATCCCACTCAGGTCCCATTCCTGTAATTTCACATATTTACCCCAGCTAAATATGGGGATCAATTTAGTATGGCCAATGCACCTAACCCGCACATCTTTCAGACTGTGGGAGGAAACCAGAGCACCCGGAAGAAACCCATACAGACAGTGACCCAACGCCAGACTTGAATCCGGGTCCCTGGAGCTGTGAGGCAGCAGGGTTAACCACTGATTTGCCCTGCAGTTGTAGGCACACAGGATATGAAGTAATGGTGGTGATGCTCCGTCAACTGGACTACTTTTCACTGTAGTCCAATACGTATGAAAATAATACATTTTTCTTCAGAGCAATGGTGGGTGGCATGGTGGCACAGTGGTTAGCATTGCTGCCTCACAGTGCCAGGGACCTGGATTCAATTCCTGGCTTGGGGCACTGCCTGTGTGGAGTCTGCACATTCTACCATGTCTGCATGGGTTTCCTCTGGGTGCTCCGGTTTCCTCCCACAATCCGAATGACGTTATGCTTGGTGCATTGGCTATGCTAAATTCTCCCTCAGTGTACCCGAACAGGCACCCGAGTCTGGCGATGAGGGGATTTTCATTGCAACTTCATTGCAATGTTAGTGTAAGCCTGCTTGTGACACTAATAAATAAAAGGCCATTCAACCCATCACACCTAGGCTAGGGCAATCTGATCGGTCTCATTCAGAATAGGTAATGGCTGGGGAACTGAGGGAAAGGGGGGTTCCAAATTGTCCTTTGGAGTTGGGCATCTTGGCAGAGAGGGTCCGACCTTTGATCTGCCTGTAGCTGAAGCATAAACAAGGGCCACTTCCAAACAGATACTGAAACCTCAATGGTTAGGTGCTGGCCTAATCTGTCTGTACACTACTCGGGGGCGCATGGGGACCATGTCCATTCTTGCTGTTATACGTCACCTGGTATTCATTGCCCCAGGCACTGAACATTCCTGGAAAGACTCCTTTAGAAAGAGGAACAAAAATCAAAGCAGAACATGTTAAATCCTGCCTATTCGAAGAATAAACTAGCATTTTTCTTTGCAATGGGAATTTAAGGAGTTTTTTTGGTGTCTGCGTGCTGTACTGGTTAAAATGTTCCTGTAGATGCACTTATTCTGACCCTCTGTGCCACTCAGTATCTGTTGAGATCACCAACCTTTCTTTAACCTCATTCTCTTCCCTCTAAGTGCTAACATGAAGTGCAAAATAGATATTGGCCTGGCGGTTATTACCACTAATTCAAAACCTTAGCTAAACAGTTGAGAGTCAACCACATTGTTGTGGTTCTGGAGTCACATGTAGGCCAGACCAGGTAAGGACAGATTTCTTTCCCTAAAGGACATTAGTGAACCAGATGGGTTTTTCCCACAACAGTTTCACCACCATCAGTAGATCCTTAATTCCAGATTTTTTTTATTGAACTCAAATTGCACCATCTGCCGCGGCAGGGTTCGAACCCCAGTCTCCAGATCATTAGCTGAGTTTCTGAATTAATCTGGATTCTGGATAATACCATTAGGTCATCAGCTTCCCATAAATATCTGGGTCATAGAGATAGGGTGAGATTGTTGTCAGTGCAGGCTTGATGGGCTGAATGGATGGGCCTTGCACTGTACGAATTCTATGATTTCCATTTCAATGTATGTGTATGCGTGTGTGTGTCACTGGGCTTATCCCAGACTGTTTGGGCTGCATACTTGTTCCCTCCCCCTCGAACACAAATCGTCCTAATCTACCTTGGAGGAAAGCAGGTAGTCCTCTCATCTTCACCTACATGGCCCCCCATCACTCACCGCTCCACGGGCTCTGGGTAAAACAGATATGCACCAAAAATATTTCTTGTTTAAGTAAAAAGGAAGAAAACCAGTTAATTTCTGACCTGGCCTTTCCAGGTGCAGGAACAGATCATTTGCTGTGAGCTTACAATTAACCTCAAATCCCAAGGGTGTGAGTGGTTAGGGACTGCAACGCAGCCCTATCTGAACAGCTAAACCTCCACGCGGTATTCTCTCTAGACAACGTGAGGGATAGAATCAGTGCAGAAGGAGGCCATTTGGCCCATTGAGTCTGTACCGATCACAACCCTACCCAGGGCCCTATTGCCACAACTCCATGCATTTATCCTACCTGGTCCCTATGACACTAAGGGTCAATGTGGCATGGCCAATCTGCTTTTGGATGTAGGTCTCTTTAAGAGTGAATCGAGAGCAGGTGCTGCTCGCTGAAGCTCAGAAGTTTGGTTTTCCCCCCAGGTTTGCAGGGGAGGGCAGGGGAACACATCTGTACAGTGAGAGGATCCGGAAGTGAAGAGTGGGACCCACTGAATGAGTGTATCACAATATAATCATTCTGAATCATTACAATGTTGTCTGCTACCGAGTTCAGTAAATGGATGTGTTTAACTCGGGATATTCCAGGACTATAACGGGAATGAGAATAAAACAGTAAATCTACTCAAAGATTCCAAAAACGGCAATAACATTTCTTTCCTATACCCCTACAACCCTTTACCGTACAACTTACCGTACACCTATAGCTTCTTGCTATACTTCTTACACACTTGTGACTGTGTGGCCAAATTCCCTTCCAACTCTTTTCTCAAGTTTGCTGATGACACCACCATGGTGGGCCAGATCTCCAACAACGACAAGTTGGGATACAGGAAAGAGATAGAGAATCTGCTGAACTGGTACAACGATAAATAATCTCTCCCTGTATGTCAACAAAAGAGACAGTCATCAACTTCAGGATGGATAATGGAGAACATATCTCTGTCTGCATCAATGGTATTGATTGAGAGCTTCAAGTTTCTAGGTGTCCAGATCACGAATAACTTGTCCTGGTCTCTCCATGCTGATGCTATAGTTAAGAAAGCTCTCCAATACCTTTACTTTTCCAGGAGGCTAAGTAAATTCGGCACATTTGCTACAACTGTCAGCAATTTTTACAAATGCATTATAAAAAGAATCCTTTCTGGTTGTATCCTTTCTGCTTGGTATGGCTCCTACTCTGACCGAGGCCACAAGAAAATACAAAGGGTTGTGAACTTAGCCCAATCCATCATGCAAACCAGCCTCCCATCCATTGGCTCCATCTACACTTCCTGCTTTCTCGGAAAAGCAGCCAATATAATTAAGGACCCCCTGCACCCCAGACATTTTCCCTTCTTCTGTCGGAAAAAGATACAAAAGTCTGAGATTGCATACCAACCAACTCAAAAACAGCTTCTTCCCTGCTGCCATCAGATTTTTGAACGGACCTGCCACGTATTAAGTTGATCTTTCCCTGCAGCCTAGCTATGACTGTAACATCATATTCTGCAATCTCTCAATTCCTTTTCTCCAATGTTCTCTATGAATGGTATGCTTTGTTTGCATTGCATGTAAGAAACAATACTTTTCACTGTATTCTACTACAGGTGACAACAATAAATCAAAGTGAATCCTGTAGTCTTGGAATTCTTTGACTGGGTTACAGCCAGAATTCACCAATCTACTCCATATAAACTCTTAACAGTGATGGTTCTTAGTTAATGAGTAACGAAAGCAGTCACTTCTTCCGTACTAATTGTGGATCGGAACTGAGTTGCTAAGTACTATGCTCCATAATATCCATTGGGATCAAATCCAAATCCCAATTCCATTCCACACATATAAAAATGCCGAACTTTTAGAACTTTTATACAAGGAAATCCAGCCAGGAAAATTTCTATATCGTTCCACTCCATAAGTGCAGATCAGAACATTACAACTGGATGCCCAGCTATGTATATGATACAATAGTGGTTGTGTCAGTAATATGAACAGCCCAGAAAAACAATTTCAATTCCCCTCCACTGCAGCTAGGGAACGTAAATTTAATTCACTAAATTTTTGAGGTGGCGCAGTGGTTAGCAGAGCTGCCTCCCAGCGCCAGGGACCCCGGTTTGATTCTGGCTTGGGTCACTGTCTGTGTGGAGTTTGCACATTCTCCCTGTGTCTGCATGGGTTTCCTCCGGGTGCTCCACTTTCCTCCCACGCTCCAAAGATGGGCTGATTAGGTGGATTGGCCATGCTAAATTGGGGGACTAGCTAGGGTAGATACACTGGGTTATGGGGATAGGGCCTGGGTGGAATTGTGGTTGGTTTATGCCCAATGAAATACATTTCTGATGCAGTCGCAAGAAATACAACAAATCAATTTTGGGCACAGCAATGACTGGGTTCTCTCCATGATGTTGATTGTGGAATAAATATTGGGCAAGACATGTGGCAACAACTCCCCTGCCCTCTTCAAGCATAGTGCCTGGGCATCATTTACATCTGGGGAGCATGGTGGCAAAGTGGTTAGCACAGCTGCCTCATAGTACCAGGGACCTGGGTTCAATTCCCGGCTCAGGACGCTGTCTATGTGGTGTTCTGCGTGGGTTTCCTCTGGGTGCTCTGGTTTCCTCCCACAGTCCGAAAAATGTGCTCGTTAGGCTGTATTGGCCGTGCTAAATTCTCCCTCAATGTCCCCGAACAGGTGCCGGAGTGTGGTGACTTGGGGATTTTCACAGGAACTTCATTGCAGTGTTAATGTAAAGCCTACTTGTGACACTAAATGAATAAACTTTAAACAGGAAGATGAGGCCTCAAGTGTTGACAGGGGGTACCACATCCTTGGACTGCACTGTTCACCAACCCCCAACCCCCCGACAGTGCAGCCCACCCCAATACTGTACGAGAGCGTCAAGCTTCATTGACTAAAGCCCAAAACCTTTCTGTATTCCAACTTTCTCTTAATATTTAACCACAAGATGAGACTTGTCTTGTCAATGATAAACATCAGAGGCACCACCAAGGGGGTGACGAAAGCTAACATTCTACCATGCACTTCCATTTCACCCACACCTCACTGACTATCCTGCAGTCTTGTAGAGTCTGTGGACCGTGTCTACGTTAAATGTTTTAACCTGCCCTCCCTTGTTTGTTGTTTGAAAATTCTTTAGTTACCACTTTGTTTGCAGCCCCGGGCTCCTCTTGACCCAGTGCAGAGTGGGGAAGGAAGGGAACCTCCTCCTGAACCTGCTCCTGGCCAAACATGCCACCCACAGGTCCTGGCAGCGGGTGACTGAGTTGGCAGTCTAACCGATTCTCTACCCCTTTACCGTGGCTTGATTTGTGGCTGGGTATCCCTGCAGAGGAAGCATGTTGTGCCCAGTGGGCACCGCAGGAGTGTGCTAATAAGCCCTTTAAGTAATCGCATTAATGTGGCAGCACAGCGGCACAGTGGTTAGCGCTGCTATCTCACAGCTCCAGGATCCCGAGTTCAATTCCAGCCTCTGTGTGAAGTCTGCACATTCTCCCCGTGTCTATGTGGGTTTCCTCCCCCAGTCTGAAAGACGTGCTGGTTAGATGCGTTGACCATGCTAAATTCTCCCTCAGTCTACCCGAAAAGATGACTAGGGGATTTTCACAGTAACTTCATTGCAATGCTAATGTAAACCTACTTGTGACACCAATAAATAAATAAACTTTTTTTTTAACTTCAATTACCTTTGGATTTAATGTTTAAAATTTCATTTATGCTTTATTTTGGATGGTTCCCCTTTAACAGACTGTCCCTTTTGCTTTGTCCTTCAATTTGTTTAATTGTTTTGCCAAGCAGAGAGTACACTGATTAAAATAAAAGTGAAGGTTATTGCCCGCGATGTGAGTAAAGCAGTTCGACTTAACAGCAAACATTGCTCCATAAGCACAGGAAGATAGGAGCAGGAGGTGAACAGTCCATCACATAAGATCATGGTTAATCTACATTGGCCTGCTTCTATTTTTCATTAACAGAGGATACCTTGAACTTATTAACTCAGAAACACTGGAATTCGGCAGCAGATGCATCGGCATATGGGAAAAGAAAGGTCAGATAAAATAAATATTCACCCTCAGCGTCTGTTGAAAGTTTATTTATTAGTGCCACAAGTGGATGGCACGCTGGCACAGTGGTTAACACTGCTGCCTCACAGGACCAAGGACCCAGGTTCGATTCCTGACCTCAGGTCACTATCTGTGCAGAGTCTGCACATTCTCCCCGTGTCTGTGTGGGTTTTGTCTGGGTGCTCCGGTTTCTTCCCACAGTCCAAAGATGTGCAGGTTCGGTGGATTGGCCATGCTAAATTACTCCATAGTGTCGGGGGCACTAGCTAGAATAAGGACATGGGGTTAAGAGGATAAGGCCTGGGTGGGATAATGTTTGGTGCAGACTCGATGGGCTGAATGGCCTCCTTCTGCACTGCAGGGATTCTATGATTCTAGGCTTACGTTAAGACTGCAATTAAATTATTGTGAAAATCCCCTACACTCCAGCGCCTGTTCGGATACACAGAGGGATTTAACACCACAGTGGTTTCAGTGGCACAGCTGGCCGGCAGCTGGGCGCTAATGCAATGCAGTGTTAAATAACAAATTCCACCTGCAATCCCTCGGCTGCACTGCTGGGGCTGGAGTGGCAGGATGGGCAGGGGGGTAGCGGGTGGGGGAGATCCAGGATCATGGGGTGACAACACCAACAACTTACATTTACATAGCATCCTTAAATATAGCCAATCATCCCAGAGTCACGTCAAGTGAACAAAATCCCACATTAAATTAGCATGGATAAACCGCAAGCTTGGGTCAAAGGAGATAGGTTGAGATTTAGGGACGGAGTTCTGGTGTTTAAGGCCGATTGGTGAAAATTAGGGAGATTTGAATTCTAAGGAAAGGCTGGATAGGCTGGGACTTCTTTCCCTGGAGCATAGGAGGATGAGGGGTGACCTTAATGAGGTTTAATGAGGGGCAGAGATAAGGTGAATAGCCAAGATCTTTTCCCCAGGGTAAGGGGTTCCAAAACTAGAGGCATAGGTTTAAGGTGAGAGGGGAAAGGTTTAAAAATGACCTGAGGAGCAACACAGAGGGTGGTGCATGTGTGGAATGAGCTGCCAGAGGAGGAGGGAGAGGTGGGTACAATTACTACATTTAAAAGACATTTGGACAGGTAGGTGGGTCGTAAAAGGTTTAGGGGGATATTGAACCAAATGCAGGCAAATGGGACTAGTTCAGTTTAGGAGGCCTGGTCAGTATGGACGGATTGGGCTGAAGGGTCTGTGTCCATGCACAGCACTTGAAGCAGTGTATGGTGGACAATATGGAAATCGTCAAATAAAGAACATTTTTCATAGGATTACATGGAATATACACATAGAAACTGGTCACTTATCCAACCAGATCATACTGACATTTATAGAATCCTACAGAGCAGAAGGAGGCCATTTGGCCCATCAAGCCTGTACAGACCATAATCCCACCCAAGTCCCATCCCCACAACTCCTTGCATTTATCCTATCTAGTCCCCCGACACAAAGGGGCAATTTAGCATGGCCAATCCACCTAACCCGAACGTCTTTCGGACTGTGGGAGGAAACAGGAGCACCCGGAGGAAACCCATGGAGAGAAAGTGCAATCTCCACACAGACAGTAAGCTGAGCTGGGAGTCGAATCCGGGTCCCTGGCACTGTGAAATAGCAGTGTTAACCACTGTGCCACTGTACTACCCATTAGTTCAATTCTAGCCATTTACTCTTCAGCACAAACTTCTCCTGCATATATTTCCTCTCAAGTAAAAATTCATTCAATTGATTGAAGTTACGTTCCCCAACTGCTATGATAAGATTTGAAATCTTTTTTCTGGTTCATTGATTTCTGCTCAAAGACATTATAATATTTGCCTCAACAGCCCCTATGTAGCAAGTTCTGCACTACTCTCCGCATTTCCTAAGTTTAAGTTCAGTGTCACAAGTAGGCTTATATTAATCCTGCAATGAAGTTACTGTGAAAATCCTCAGTCATCACACTCCAGCAGCTGTTCGGGTACACAGAGGGAGAATTTAGCATGGTCAATGCACCTAATCTGCACATCTTGGGACACTAAGGGACAATTTAGCATGGCCAATCCGCCTAACCTGCACATCTTTGGACACTAAGGGACAATTTAGCATGGCCAATCCACCTAACCTGCACATCTTTGGACACTAAGAGAAAATTTAGCCTGGTCAATCCACTCTCACCTACACATCTTTAGAGTGTGGGAGGAAATCAGAACGCCTGGAGGAAACCATTATTGGAAACCATATATTGGTCGGCGCAACATCGAAGGCCGAAGGGCCTGTTCTGTGCTGTAATGTTCTATGTTCTATGTTCTAAACCCACGCAGACACTGGGAGAAAGTACAAATTCCTTACATTCACCCAAGGCTGGGATTGAACCTGAGTCCCTGGCGCTGTGAGGCAGCCATGCTAAGCACCGTGCCACTGTGCCACCACTATTTTGAGATCCCTCGGTAACTACTTTATATCGAGAGCCTTTGCCTTGCTTTCTCCTGAAAGTGGAAATGAGCTCTGCGCGTCCAAAATGTGTCAGAATTTTATAGAGATCATTCCTCAAACAGTAAGAGACCGCGGCCTCTTCGCCCCACCCTGATCCCCATACACAACATCCTCACAAAACTTTCCTGCTTCTTCACCTGTGTCTCTCCAGCTAATTTGTAATCAGTGCTGCCCACAATCTGTCCGAGTGTAATCCAATCACAGAGCTTAACACTTTTCAATTCAATTCTTTCAGAAATAAAGTGCGAGGTATTGCTTTTATATAAAAGTGTCTGTTTGAAGGATATGACAACTCAGATTTGCTATATCCCAACAGATTTCTTGCTTCCCAACACCAATATTCTTACTTTCCCAGTAATTTGTGACCTTCTCCTAATCCGTTGAAGGGTCACCTCGACTCAAAACACTAACTCGGTTTCTCTCTCCACAGATACTTTCAGACCTGCCGAACTTATCCAGCATTTTCTGTTTCTTTTAAATCACATCTCATACTTCCGTGGGTCGAAATTTATCCTGAAAGTTTCATAGAATCATAGAATCCCCACAGTGGAAAAGGAGGCCATTCAGCTTATTGAGCCTGCACCGACAACTATCTCACCCAGGCCTTATCCCTGTAACCCCATGTATTTACCCTGCGAAGTAGCAATTTAGCATGGCCAATCCCCCTAACCTGCACATTTTCAGACACTAAGGGGCAATTTAGCATGGCCAATCCACCTAACCTACATAGCTATGTAATGAGGGAGGAAACCAGAGATCTTAGAGAAACTGATGCAGACACAGGGAGAATGTGCAAACCCCACACAGTCGCCTGAGGCCAGAAATGAACCCAGGTCCCTGGTCCTGTGAGGCAGCAGTGCTAACCACTGGCACCACTCCAGCTTGTTAATTTAATTTGTTGCAATCTGCTTCAGTTATTGGCACCCGATTATTGACACATTACCTTCCACACTGAGGGCTGGGGTCACCCGATTATTGACACAGTCCACATTGGCAGAGAACTGGGAATGTGAACTGACTGGAAAGTCCTACAGAGATCCAGCATCGACCTAATGGGCTGAATGGCCTCTTACTGTGCTTCAATGACACTGTGGCACATTGATATAAAGGTGAGCACCAGTGAGTGGGGAGGTGAGGAAAATTGACTGGAGGGGAGAATGGTGGAGAGAAGAAGGGTGCAGAGTGGCAGAGGGAGGGAGGGGACAGAATGGTGGAGGGAGGGAGAGAGGGGGTGATGGCTGGGAGAGGGAGGGGAAGGTGGCACAAGCAGGAGAGGTGGAGGTAGGATAGTAGGGGAGATAGCAGAGGGAGGGAGGTAGGGGAGATGGTGGACGGAGGGGGAGATAGTGGAGGGAGGGAAGGGGAGATAGCAGAGAGAGGTTGGGGGTCATGGTGAGAGGACAGTGGTGGAGAGGGAGGAGGGAGGGAGGGAGGGGAAATGACAGAGGGAATGGGGGACAGTGGTGGAGGGAGAGAGGGGGAAGATTACAGAGGGAGGCTGGGGGGGAGAGTGAAGGGAGGATGTGGGGGCGAGTGGAGGGAGGGAGAGAGGGGGAGAGTGGAGGGGCAGAGTGTAGGAGAGAGCACAGTTAGATGGGATAAAGTTGCCATCAGGATAAGGAGTGGGAGAGAATCCATTGCCTCCAGGGCTGTGCTGAGTTCTTGTCATTCCGGATCCGGGGAAGAATTCTCTTTAGCCAATATTATTAAAACATACAAAGCCCACTCAGTGGCTTCCCAGCCTAGATACACAGAGAAATGCAAAGCCTGGATCTCCCTCCCAGAATCTGAGCTCCCAGCATGAGCAAAACAGACCTGAGCCCCAGTGAAATCTTACCCAGCAGAATGCAGATCATATCCAGAAAGACTAACATCCTCCTGCCTCGGGGGGGTCCGCGTTCTCTGGGACCCGGGACCTCGGGTTCCGAATCGCAGGCATCCTCACTGTCCGGGATCCTCACGATGGCTACAGTGGGGGTATAACTCCCGTCCTCTTTACATTTAGACATGGTTTTTTTTTGGGGTGGGTGCAGTGCTCGCTTGTGTCTCTTCCCTTCTCACAGGCTCCGGGTTCCCCCTTGTCAACCTCTCAAGCAAGTTTATCTCCACTCCGGATCCCCGTTATTCCAAAAGAGAAACCTTCCAACAAAAGTTACTGTTGCTGCTCCAACTTTTGAAAACTTTCCAAAAATTCCAGGATTCCTCCCTCTTCCAAAAACAAAAAAAAAATTCCCGATTGATTCTTGAGTTACTTTCCTTTTAAAAAAAGATTTGTTTTTAAGAAATCACAAAAAAAGTTACCAAAAAACAAGAAAAAACCAAACTAAAAGAAAGTAAAAGTTTGGGAGAAAGTTTTAAAACCAGGAAACAAAACAAATAGAAAAGTTTCCGAACTCAGTTTAACTCTGCACACAGTTTCCCTGTCCCTGTGTGTGTATGTGTGTCTCCCTCTCTCTGTCCTGTGGTCAGCAATAACCACATTACCTGGTAAGCGAAAGGCGGAATCTTTCTGTACCAAAATCCAGACCCTTGAGAGGAGGGGGGGGGGGAACAACTACTGATTGACAGCTGAGTACAAATTCTACTGGCTGGGTTGGAAGAGACAGAGAGAAAAAAAACAACTCCGACTCAAACTCTTAACAGAAGGAAGTAAGCACGCCAAAAGTACAGGATTGGCTAATATCCATCCCAGCATTTTAATGCAAACTCTCTAATCCCTGTGCAGCAGCAGGAGGGGAAGGAGGCTTGTTGAGTCCATTTACTGTTGCCACAAGTAGGCTTACATTAACACTGCGGTGAAGTTACTGTGAAATTCCCACCACCACCCCCAGTCGCCACACTCCGGCGCCTGTCTGGGAGAATTTAGCACGCACCTAAGTGGCATGTCTTTCGGAGGAAACCGGAGCCCCCCACCCCCGAAGGAAAGCCACGCAGAGACCCAGGGAGAAGATGTGGCACGGTAGCACAGGGGCTTAGCACTGCTGCTTCACAACTCCCAGGGTCCTGGGTCCGAAGCCCGGTTCGGGTCACTGTGTGGAGGTTGCATGTTCTCCTCGTATCTGCATGGGTTTCCTCCGGGTATTCCGGTTTCCTCCCACAGTCCAAAGGTTTGCGGGTTAGGTTGATTGGCCATGCCAAGAAACTGCCCCTTCGTGTCCAGGGATGTGTAGGTTAGAGGATTAGTGGTATAATATGTAGGGATATGGGGATAGGTCTTGGGTGGGGTTGTGTTCAGTGCAGACTTGATGGGCCGAAGTGCCTCTTTCTGCACTGTAGGGTTCTATGATTCTATGATGATTCCATACAGAGAGTGAGCCAAGGGAATCGAACCCAGGTCCCTGGTGCCACAGTGAACCCCAATTCCACAAGCCTTGGAATATCCAATATTTGTGTCCGCACCCCCCCCCCCGCCCCTCTGTTCATATTCATGCAATGTATGTCATTGCCTGTGCCAACATTTGTTGCCCACCCCTAATTCTCAATTATGTGTGGGTTAAGTTGATTGGCCATGCTAAAAATTGCCCCTTAGTATCCTGAAATGTGTAGCTTAGAGGGATTAGTGGATAAAATATGTAGGGATATGGAGGTAGGGCTTGGGTGGGATTGCGGTTGGTGCAGACTCAGTGGGTCGAATGCCTCTTTCAGCACTGTAAAGTTCTATGAATTGCCCCTTGAGCTGAGTGGCATGCCATTAGGGCACTTCAGAGGGCATTTAACGGTTTGTCTGAAGTCATGTAGGCCAGGCCGGGTAAGGATGACAGATTTCATAGGATCCGTGTAGTGCAGAAGGAGGCCATTCAGCCCACTGAGTCTGCACTGATAACAATTCCACCTCATCTTTATCCTCGTAACCCCATGTGTTTTACTTGTTAATCTCCCTGGCACTAAGGGACAATTTAGCATGGCCAATCCACCTAACCTGCACATCTTTGGACATTAAGGGACAATTTAGCATGGCAAATCTACCTAATCTGCACATCCTTGGATTGTGGAAGGAAACCGGAACACCGGAAGAAACCCACATAGAGACGGAGAGAATGTGTCAACTCCACAGACAGTGACCCGAGGCTGGAATTGAACCCAGGTCCCTGTGTCGCAGGATTGTTACACTGCAGAAGGAGGCCATTCAGCCCATTGTGTCTGCATTGGCTCCCCAAATGAGATATTGGCAGAATGATAAGCAAGTTTCCAGATGACATCAGGATTGACAGAGTGGTTAATAGTGAAGAAGATATAGATGGATAGGTTAGATGAGCAGAACAGTGGCAGATGGTATTTAACCTTCATAAATTTTTATTATTCCTTTGTGGGATGTGGGTGTCGCTGGCTGGGCCAGCATTTAGAGATGGTGTGAGCCGCCATCTTGAATCACCGCAGTCCACGTGCTGTGGGTTGACCCACAATGCCATTAGGGAGGGAATTCCTGAATTTTGACCCAGCAATGGCGAAGGAATGACCGATATATTTCCAAATCAGGGTGGTGAGTGGTTTGGAGGGGAACTTGCAGGGGGTGGTGTTCCCATGTATCTGCTGCCCTTGTCCTTCTAGATGGAAGTGATCATGGATTTGGAAGATGCTGTCTAAGGATCTTTGGTGAATTGCTGCAGTGCATCTTGTAGATGGGGTACATACGGCTACTACTGAGCGTTGGTGGGGGAGGGAGTGAATGTTTGTGGATGGGGTGCCAATCAAGCAGGGCTGCTTTATCTTGGATGGTGTTGAGCTTCTTGAGTGTTGTTGGAGCTGCACCCATCCAGGCAAGTGGGGAGTATTCCATCACACTCCTGACATGTGCCTTGTAGATGGTGGACAGGCCTTGAGGAGACGGGAAGTGTGTTACTCACCGCCGTATTTCTAATCTCTGACTTCCTCTTGTAGCTACTATCACGAGTCCAGCTGAGTTTCTGGTGATGCACTTTGTGATACTAGATGGAAGGGCTCACTGTCTGGGTTAGCTGCCTCATGTCACCAGTGCACTCACCTACAGGGAGGGGAACAAACACAAGAATATCAAAAACTGGACACGCTTCAAAACTGAGAGATATGCAGTGGGGAAGAGGAATGGAGCAATAGAAGCCATCTGAAAGCTAATAACCTCTGTGGCCTTGAGTAGACTTCCCCCATTGTCCTTATTCTAAAGAAACATGAAATGTAAAAGCAACTGCATCTCAGAGAATAAGAGAAATTGAATCATTCCTCCCCTTTCATTTGGGGAACTCTTTTTGAAGGAAGTCTACTTAGAATCAAAGAATAGAGTCCCTTCAGCTTAGAAGGAGGCCTTTTGGCCCATCGAGTTTGCACTGACTCTCCAATAGAGCATCTTTAGGCCCTTTCTGCCTAAACCCTTGTATTTACCCTACTAATCATCCTAACACTGAGAGGCAATTTATCATTGCCAATCCACCTAACCAGCACATCTTTGGAAACTCAGGGGCAATTTATCGTGGCTAATCCATTTAACCCACATATCTTTGGACAGTAAGAGGCAATTTAGATGGCCAATCCACCTAATCTACACACCTTTGGATTCTAAGGGACAATATAGCATGGCCAATCCACCTAAACACACATCTTCGGACACTAAGGGGCAATTTAGCATGGCGAATCCACCTAACCTACACATCCTTGGACACTTAGGGACAATTTAGCATGGCCAATCCCTACCTAACCTGCATGTTTTTGGATACTAAGGGGAAATTTAGCATGGCCAATGCATCTCACCTACACATCCTTGGACTCTAAGGGGCAATTTAACATGGCCAATCCACTTAACCTGCACATCTTTGAACTGTGGGAAGAAGTCTGAGCACCTGGAGAAAACCCACGCAGACATGGGGAGAATGTCACACAGACAGTGACTCAAAGCCGGGAATTGAACCTGGGTCCCTCGTGCTATGAAGCAACAGTGCTACCCACTGTGCCACTGTGTCGCCTGTTCTTGTTCTAGAGAGAAGTTGTAGATCTTGGAATTAAAGGGCTGGTAGCAATGTGGTCAGAAAATTGGCTGAACCATAAGAAGTTGAAGAGTAATGGTTAATGAATATTTTTCAGATTGGAGTAAATTCTCCTCAGGGGTCAGAATGGGATGTGATACATATCGAGACCTTAGTGCGCGGGGGAGAACTTTAAAGTTTATGGACAACAAAAGTTGGAAATATTGTAAACTGTGAAGAACTCAACAAGACATAGATAAGTGGGAGATAGATAGCTGATAAAGTTTAATGTGGAGAAGTGTGAGGTGATGCATTCCAGTAGGAAGATCATGGAGAGACAATATAAAATAAGGGATAAAATTCTAAAAGGAGTGTAGGAGCAGAGAGTTCTGGGTATGTTTGTGCCTAGATCATTGAAGGTGGCAAGAGACCTGGAGAGAATAAAGTATATGGAATTCTAGACTTTATTAATAGAGGCACAGAATACAAGAGCAAGGAGGTTATGCTGAACTTACACAAGACACCAGTTAGACCAGAAGTTCTCCTGGATTTTGATTCAATTTATTATTGTCACATGTATTAATGTACAGTAAAAGTATTGTTTCTTTACAGACAAAGCATACCATTCATAGAGAAGGAATGGAGAAACTGCAGAATGTAATTTTACAGTCATAGCTAGGGTATAGAGAAAGGTCACCTTACTGTGAGGTGAGTCCATTCAAAGGTCTGACAGTAGCAGGGAAGAAGCTATTCTTGAGTTGGTTGGTACATGTCCTCAGACTTTTGTATATTTTTCCCGACGGAAGAAGGTGGAAGAGAGAATATCTGGGGTGCATGGGGTCCGTGATTATGCTGGCTGCTTTGCCGAGGCAGTGGGAAGTGGAATCGATGGATGGGAGGCTGGTTTGCGTGATGGACTGGGCTACATTCATGACCTTTTGTAGTTTCTTGTGGTCTTGGGCAGAGCAGGAGCCCAGACCAAGCTGTGATACAAGCAGAGAGAACGCTTTGTTTGGTGCATTTATAAAAATTGGTGAAAGTCCTAGTGGACACTCCAAATTTCCTTAGTCTCCTGAGCAAGTAAAAATGTTGGTGGGCTTTCTTAACTATAGTGTGGGCATGGAGGGGATGGTGGTGGGGAGGGGGAAACCAGGACAGATTAGTGATGTAGACACCGTGAGTAAACCAGACCCCTCAAACAACATGAGAAGACAGAAGGAACTGGTTAGGCCTCAGCTGGAATATTGTGCACTGTTCTAGGTACCACACTGTAGGAAGTATGTGAACACAGTGGAGAGAAAGCAGAAGAAGTTTACCACAATTCTTCCAGCGAAAATTCAGTCATGAGGATGGTTTGCAGAGATTGGGGCTGTTCTCTTTGGAAAAAAACAAGAGGATATTGAATAGAGATGTTAAACTCATGAGGAGACTGGACACAGTAGATAGAGAGAAATTGTTCCCACTGGTAAAAGATGACAACCAGAGAGACATAGAACATAGAACATAGAACAATACAGCACAGAACAGGCCCTTCGGCCTTCGATGTTGTGCGACCAAAATAAAAAGCAATGCCCCTCCAACTAAACCATTCCCTTCTCTCCATATACTTATCAATAACCTCTTAAACGCCACCAAACTTGGCGCATTACAACAGCTGCAGGCAGGGCATTCCACTCCCTAATCCTCTTTGAGTAAAGAACCTACCTCTGATATCCGTCCTATAACTATACCCCTTAATTTAAAGTGTGTCCCCTCGTGCTAGCTTTTCCATCCTAGGAAAAAGGCTATCACTGTCCACCCATCAAACCTCTAATATCTTATATGTTCAATAAGATCCCCCTTAGCCGCCTCCTTTCTAACGAAAACAACCTCAAACCTTCAACCTCTCTTATAGGACCTGCCCTCCATACCAGGCAACATCCTGTAAACCTCCTCTGTACCTCTCCAATGCCTCCACATCTTTCTTATAATGTGGGACCAGAACTGCACACAATACTCCAAGTGCGGCCGCCTAGAGTTTTGTACAGTGCAACATGATGCTGCGGCCCTAAATTCAATCCCCCTACCAAAAAAGCTAAGACTCCATAGCCTTCTTAACAACTTTATCCACTTGACTGCCTACTTTCAGGGATCTATTGACACATACACCAAGATCCTTCTGTTCCTTAACACTATTAAGACAAAGCTTTAAAATGATTTGCAAAAGGAGCAAATGCAATGGGTGAAATAACTTGTTCACCCAGCCAGTGGTTGGGGTCTGGAATACACTGTCTGGGAGTGAGAAGGGGGCAGATTCAATCGAGGCATTCAAGAGGACATTATAGAACATAGAACATTACAGCGCAGTACAGGCCCTTCGGCCCTCGATGTTGCGCCGGCCAGTGGACCCTCTAACCTAAACTATTACAATATCATCCATATGCCTATCCACCGAACATGTGAATGCCCCCAAAGTCGGCAAGTCCACAACTGCTGCAGGCAGGGCATTCCACGCCCTCACCACCCTCTGTGTGAAGAACCTGCCTCTGACATCCGTCCTATAACTACCACCTCTTAATTTAAAGTTATGTCCCCTCGTGTTGGTCATCACCATCCGAGGAAAAAGGCTCTCACTATCCACCCTATCCAGTCCTTTGATCATCTTATACGCCTCAATTAGGTTACCACGTAACCTTCTTCTCTCTAATGAAAATAACCTCAGGTCCCTCAGCCTTTCCTCATAAGGCCTTCCCACCATACCAGGCAACATCCTGGTAAACCTCCTCTGCACCCTTTCCAATGCTTCCACATCTTTCTTATAATGCGGCGACCAGAACTGTACGCAATACTCCAAGTGCGGCCGCACCAGAGTTTTGTACAGTTGTAACATAACCTCACAGCTCCTAAATTCAATCCCTCTACCAATAAAAGCGCATTTAGAGAGTGATTGGAATAGTAACAATGTGTAGGGGTATTGGTGGGGGGGGGGGAGAGAGGCAGGGGAATGGAACTAAGTCATGATGCTCTTTGGAGAGGCGGTGCAGACAGGATGGGCGGAATGGCCTCCTTCTGCCCCGAAGCAATGCTGCGATGCAGTACCAATCCTTATTGTCCGTCTACATAATTGCGCTGAGCCACACTGCAGTGAGATCTCAGACAGACCTCACCCCTGGACAGTTCTGGATTGCTGAGCTCATTTTTGGGAGTTTTAATTGACTTCAGTACGTCTGCATTGAAGCTATTCCGTCCCTGACCTGGGAGCACAGGACTTGGGAGGGGGGAGGGGGGGTGTCAGGAGGAGTGGGGGTGTAGGGTCCCCTTGGCAAGCACGTCCCTGTGGATGTCTTTGAGTTCAGGAAGTACTCTCCCTCAGGGTGAAGGACAGGATGTGTAATTCCACGCAGCCAGTCGGAATCAGTGACTTCAGAGGGAGAAGGAGGAAGGAAGTAAATCCAAGGTGTGAAGCGCGAAGGAAGAGGAAAGATGGAAGGGAGACAATAAAAGTTAAAAACCTGAAGTTGCTCGAATGTTCAGGGGTGATTACTCAGTGGGTGAAGCTTTTCCTAAACTTCTTGGAGGAACAAGAGTCAGAACAATGCCAAGAACTGCTGGTTATTTTTAAAAAGACCAGGGATATTGTGCAGGAAGGTTCGCCGAGAGTTACCGCAGAGTGATCTGAACAGATCATTGAATCTGAACAACTTACTAATTCAGAAATAACTTTACACAAAATTATCACGGCTTTCTCAGAATCTAACCACACACACTTTTAGTTTTGTGTTCTTTGTTCTGAGAGATATTCGTTCCGAGAATAGGTTACTTCCCTTTTCAGGCATCAATCATGCTTCTTGCTAAACCTTCCGATCACCTGCATTATAGGTTAGATACAGCTCCCTCTACACTGTCCCCCCTCCCTCTACACTGTCCCCCATCAAACACGATGTAGAGATGCAGGCGTTGGACTGGGATAAACTCAGTAAAGTTTTACCACACCAATTTTAAATCCAACCAATTTATTTGATAGTAAATCCGCGAGCTTTCGACTTTACAGCCTTCGTCAGGCAAATACAGTGTTCTGATCTGCAGAGGCACTCATATCCGCACAGACAGTTACAGATTGCTGATTAGAATGCGAATCCTTACATCTAACCTGCTATTCAAGTGTTAAAGTGGCTAACAATGTGTGTGAAGGAATCCTGAGCATTGGTTAGAGAATTGTGTATTTTCTCCAGACAGCACAGTAAGTGAGGTTTTTGCTAACCCAGGCAAGTTACGGGGGTTACAGATAGTGTGTCATGAAGCCAAGATCCCTATTAAGACCGTCCTCGTGTGTGGAACTTGGCTATCAGTCTCTGCTCAGCGACTCTGCGCTGTCGTGTGTCACGAAGGCCCCCTTGAAGAACATTTACCCACAGGTCGGAGGCCGAATGCCCATGACTGCTGAAGTGTTCGCCCACAAGAAGGGAACTGTTTTGCCTGGTGATTGTTGAGCGATGCTCATACATCTGCTGTCGTAGTGTCTGCATGGTCTCCCCAATGTACCATGCTTCGGGACATCCTTTCTTGCAACGTATTAGGTAGACAACGTTGGCCGAGTTGCAAGAGTATGTACCATGTACCTGGTGAATGGTATCCTCACTTTTGATGATGTCGTCCATGTTTATGATCTGGCATGTCTTGCAGAGGTTGCTGTGGCAGGGTTGTGTGGTATTGTGATCACTGTTCTCCTGAAGGTTGGGTAGTTTGCTGCGAACAATGATCTGTTTAAGGTTGTGCGGTTGTCTGAAAGCAAAAAGCGGGGGGTGGGGATGGCCCTAGCGAGGCCATCGTCATCATCGAGGCCATTGATGTTCATCGTCATCAATGACATGTTGAAGACTCCGGAGAAGATGTCGTAGTTTCTCCGCTCCGGGGAAGTACTGGACAACAAAAGGGTACTCTGTCCACCTTGTCCCGTGTTCGTCTTCTGAGGAGGTCAGTGCGGTTTATCGCTGTGGCACGTTGGAACTGTCGATTGATGAGTCGAGCACCATATCCTGTTCTCATGAGGGCATCCTTCAGCGTCTGGAGGTGTCTGTCACGATCCTCCTCATCTGAGCAAATTCTGTGTATACAGAGGGCTTGTCCATAGGGAATGGCTTCTTTAACGTGTCTAGGGTGGAAGCTGGAGAAGTGGAGCATTGTGAGGTTGTCTGACGGTTTTCGGTACAGTGAGGTGCTGAGGTGACCGTCCTTGATGGAGATGCGTGTGTCCAAGAATGCAACTGATTCTGGACGGTCTTAACAAGGATCTTGGCTTCATGTCACACTATCTGTAACCCCTGTAACTTGCCTGGATTAGCAAAAAACCTCACTCACTGTGCTGTTTGGAGAAAATACACAATTCTCTAACCAATGCTCAGGATTCCCTTCACACACATTGTTAGCCACTTTAACACTTGAATAGCAGGTTAGATGTAAGGATTCGCATTCTAATCAGCAATCTGTAACTGTCTGTGTGGATATGAGTGCCTCTGCAGATCAGAACACTGCATTTGCCTGACGAAGGACTGTAAAGTCGAAAGCTCGCGGATTTACTATCAAATAAATTGGTTGGATTTAAATTGGTGTTGTTAAAAACTCCACAAACACTCCCAGGACAGGTACAGCACAGGGTTAGATACAGAGTAAAGCTCCCTCTACTCTGTCCCCCATCAAACACTCCCAGGACAGGTACAGCACAGGGTTAGATACAGAGTAAAGCTCCCTCTACACTGTCCCCATCAAACACTCCCAGGACAGGTACAGCACGGGGTTAGATACAGAGTAAAGCTCCCTCTACACTGTCCCCATCAAACACTCCCAGGACAGGTACAGCATGGGGTTAGATACAAAGTAAAGCTCCCTCTACACTGTCCCCATCAAACACTCCCAGGACAGGTACAGCATGGGGTTAGATACAGAGTAAAGCTCCCTCTACACTGTCCCCATCAAACACTCCCAGGACAGGTACAACACGGGGTTAGATACAGAATAAAACTCCCTCCACACTGTCCCCATCAAACACTCCTAGGACAGGTACAGCATGGGGTTAGATACAAAGTAAAGCTCCCTCTACACTGTCCCCATCAAACACTCCCAGGACAGGTACAGCATGGGATTAGATACAGAGTAAAGCTTCCTCTACATTATTCCCATCACAAATGTTCTGGGGACTTGGGTTCGAATCTCACCACAGCAGATGATGGAACTTGAATTCAATAAAAAAAATCTGGAATTAAGAATCTACTGATGACCATGAAATCGCTGTCAAATTGTTGGAAAAACCCATCTGGTTCACTAATGTCCTTTCAGGACAGCTTTCTGCTGTCCTTACTCGATCTGGCCTACATGTGACTCCAGAGCCAAAGTGATGTGGTTGACTCTCAACTTCCCTCGGGCAACTAGGGACAGGCAATAAATGCTGGCCAGCCAGCGATGCCTGTGTCCCACAAATGAGTAAAAAGTAACACATTCTGTTTGGGAATCTTGCAAGTTGTCCTGTGGATGTTGTATCTCTGTGATTCTGAGCTTGTCCTGGGATAATTGCCCCATCTATCTCACTGATTATTATTTTTCCCATAGGCTGATCGATGCAGCCCTCAGTCAGACCTCATCCCTGGTCTGACTGAGGGCTGGTCGCTCTGCTTTTTGCCACTCCTGTCACAGAAGATAAACATCTAAGAGGATGATGGAGGCTAATGAAGGCAAAATGTCCCTATATCATGGGGCTCGGTGTAGACAATCGAGAGCTTCATGTTTCTAAGTGTCCGGATCAGCAACAATCTGTCCTGGTTCCCCCATGCCGACACTATAGTTAAGAAAGCCCACCAAATCCTTGACCTATTCAGACGACTAAGGGAATTTGGTATGTCCCCTACTTTTACAGATACACCATAGAAAGCATTCTTTCTGGTTGTATCACAGGTTGGTATGGCTCCTGCTCTGCCCAAGGCTGCACAAAACTACAAAGGGTTGTGAACGTAGCCCAATCCATCACGCAAACCAGTCTCCCATCTGCCCCCGTTGCCTCAGAAAAGCAGTCAGCATAACAAGGACCCCACGCATCCTGGACATTCTCTCTTCCACTTCCTTCCGTCAGGAAAATGATACAAAAGTCTGAGTTCATGTACCAAACTGACTCAAGAACAGCTTCTTTCCTGCTGCCATCAGTTTTGAATGGACCTACCTCACATTAAGTTGATCTTTCTCTACACCCTAGCTATGACTGTAACACTACATTCTACATCCTTTTCTTTCCTTTACTATAAATGGTATGCTTTGTCTGTATAGCACGCAGGAATCAATCCTTTTCACTGTGTGTTAATACAGCTGGCAATAATAAATCACATGTAGACTATATTCAATCTTGAAGCATCACTGACTGTCCAGTGATCTGTAACTGATACATGGGCTCCATCTGCTGGAAGTTTTGGATTAATGCAGGACAGTTCAGTTCATTCCTCAATCCCCACACTGTGTTTAAGTGCTTGGATCAACCACACTGTAAGAAGTTTTACAACCCCAAGTTAAAGTCCAGCAGGTTTATTTGGCAGCAAACACCACTAGCTTTTGGAGTGCTGCTCCTTCGTCAGGTGAGCCAGACAAACAGAACTGTTTCCATGGATACAAGTCATCATTCCATGGCGAGTTAGGTAATCTTAAGTGTCATGAATATTTTATTGTAGACCAATATTTGTGTGTATGTGCATGTGCATGTGTATGTGTGTGTATGTGTGTGAGAACGTGTGTGTGTGTGCATGTGAATGTGTGTGTGTGTGCGTGTATGTGATGTGTGTGTGTGAGAGTGTGTGGCATGGTGGCATAGTAGTTAGCACTGCTTCCTCAAGCACCAGGGACCCAGATTCAGTTCCTGGATTGGATGACTGTCTGTCTGGAGTCTGCATGTTCTCCCCGTGTCTGCATGGGTTTCCTCTGGGTGCTCCAGTTTGCACCCACAGTCTGAAAGATTTGCTAGTTGGGCACATTGGCCATGCTAATTTCTCCCTCAGTGTATCCAAACAGGTGCTGGAGTGTGGTGACTAGGGGATTTTCACAGTAACGTCATTGCAGTGTTAATGTAAGCCTACTTGTGACAACAATAAACAAGCTTAAAACTTAAAAAAGTGACTGTGTGTGTGTGTGTGTGTGTGTGTGTGTGTGTGTGTGTGTGTGTGTGTGTGTGTGTGTGTGTGTGTGTGTGTGTGTCTGATGAGGGATGAATCCAGGATGTGATATTAACACTGGGGTATTTGGATCTCTGGGTGAATTTGATGGAGGCAGCGCTGATGATCCTGATTCTCCTATTCTTCCCACCCCGCCTGAGATAGCTCGCCACATAGGAATGGGGAACGGAGCAGCCATCCATTTATTACTGAATCACAATCTATGAACTTGAACTTTGTGCTCCTCCAACCTGTCCCCTAACTCATGACCTCGTTCCAGTGCTCACTCCCACCACCCCATTCCCACAGCTTCTTCCAGAGAAGCCAGACTTCTGACTTTTGTGGCTGTTAAATGGCCAGAGATCCAAATTTGATTCCAGCGTCCTGTGCTATTTTAGTTCAGAGTCTCGGTTCCTTCGAGTGTACTCACAACAATCATATTGCTAAAATCAAGCTTCCTTATTCCAACATAATTTTGCAGTCTGTGAGTCTACACTGCAAGAGAAGAAGGCAGATTTATCAGCATTAGGAGTCTCTAGTCTCCCAGAATCAGTTGATTTATTTATATTTAAAAAACATCCTTAATAAAGCAAAACGTCCAAAGGTTTTTTCCCCTAGCTGGTCATCAGATAAAAGTTGAGACTGAGACAAAAGAAGGAGACATTAATACAGCTGGAGATAAGTCAGAATAAAAAAGTTTTATGGAATATCTTACAGGCAGGAGAAAGAGGCTTGGGGAGGCAAGTAGGCCCAAGATGGCTGCTGTCATGGTTACCATGCCGGGCGGAGGAAGATGAGGAGATGCGAAGAGAGGCCAGAAGTGGGGCTCTGTCCTACAGCAGCGGAAAGTTCCAGAAATAAGGAGAGGTTTAAAAATCCAAGACCTGGTGTTCTGGTAGTCATTCTAGTTAGTAAGGGCAGGGGCAATGGTGAACGGGTCAGACCACGGATGAACTCAAGTCTCTGGAAGGTCGGAGGCTGACCAGGAGAGGAGAGAAATCTGGAGGGAAGTTGATAGAGAGAGTGGAAGAGAGGTACATCAGCAATGTGGCAGCACAGTGGCACGGTGGTTAGCACTGCTGCCTCACACCTCCAGAAACCCGCATTCGATTCCTGGCTTGGGTCACTGTCTGTGCGGAGTTTGCACATTCTCCTCGTGTCTGCGTGGGTTTCCTCTGGATGTTCTGGTTTCCTTCTACAGTGTGAAAGACTTGCTGGTTAGGTTGATTGGCCATGCTAAATTGCCCCTTAGTGTCCTGGGATGCGTAGCTTAGAGAGATTAGCGGGATAAATATGTGCAATTGTGGGGATAGTGCCTGGCTAGGATTGTTTTCGGTGCAAACTCGATGGGCCAAATGGCCTCCTTCTGCCCTATAGGGTTTCTATGCTTCTATGGTTCTAAAGTGAGGAACAAAGAAAGAAAGTGAAGGAAATAGTGATTTGATTTGACTTATTATTGTCACATATACTGGGATACAGTTGAAAGTATTGTTTCTTGCATGCTATACAGACAGAGTTTTGAAGTTCATTTATTAGTGTCACAAGTATGTGAGAATGTTATAGTTTTAGATGTAAGGTGCATGCCTTGAAATACTCATGAAGAAATATTTTAATTCAATTTATTAACACTTACATTAACACTGCAATGAAGTTATTGTGAAAATCTCTTAGTTGCCACACTGCAGTGCTGATTCTGAAGGCGAATTTAGCATGGCCAATGCACCCTAACCAGCGCATATTTTGGACTGTGAGAGGAAACCAGAACATCCGCAGACACGGGGAGAATGTATAGATTCCACAAAGTGACTCAAGGCTAGAATGAATCCGGATCTCTGGCACTGTGAGCCAGCAGTGCTAACCACCGTGTCACTATGCTTCCCAAAGCATAATGTTCATAAGGGAGAAGGAAAGGACAGAGTGTGGAATGTCGTGTTATATGGCTAGGGTGTAGAGAAAGATCAACCTAATAGAAGATGGATCTATTTAAAAGTCTGACAGCCGCAGGGAAGAAGCTGTTCTTGAGTCGGTTCCGTGACCTCAGACTTTTGTATCTTTTTTCCGATGGAAGAAGGTGGAAGAGAGAATGTCCGGGGTGCGTGGGGTCCTTGATTATGCTGGCTGCTTTTCCAAGGCAGTTAGAAGTCAATGGGTGAGAGGCTGGTTTGAGTGATGGACTGGGGTTCGTTCACAACCCTTTGTAGTTTCTTGCACTCTTGGTCAGAGCAGGAGCCATACCAAGCTGTGATACAACCAGAAAGGATGCTTTCTATGGTGCGTCTGTAAAGGTTGATGAAAGTTGTAGCTGACATGCTGAATTTCCTTCATCTCCGGAGAAAGGAGAGCCGTTGGTGGGCTCTCTTAACAGCAGAGGAGTGACGGACAGACAGCGGAGAGCATTATCGTAGGAAAGTGTGAGTGCCAGAGGAGATCACTGAGAACCAAGGAGAACGACAAACAGACCTTAAAGGCGACACCAGGGCGTGGGGGTCAAACTAGTGGTTTTGCGAAGCGAGACTAGCTGGTATACCAATAAATCAAATGATATGTACCTTGGTATCACTCCCGCAGCTGGTACAAACATGGCTGCCAGTTCTTTTTTTGAAGACTTATCTAGATTTTAAATCTTGGCGCACACGGGAGGGATCAGACAGAGGGCATGTCCACTTTTCTTCATGTTCTGCTGCTTTTGTTTCAACTCACTTCCATCCCTTTGATGCCTTGCTCTTGTGGCTTGTTGTCTTCTTGTCTCCTGGGTCCTTTCCTTTATAAAAAGAATTTATATTATTATTCATGTTAGTTTTTTCTTGTGTACAGTGGTGAATGGGGGATACCCGCATGTGGCAGAAGAGGAAGAGTAAGTGGGGAGTGGGGTGATGGTCTGCTTCTGTCGTATTTTAGGTGGTTGGGGATAAGTGGTTGTCGAGGGAGTGTGTGTTGGGAGGAGAGGGTTGGGGGTTTATATGTTTTGTGTGAGTTGAGCCACTAGATGGAGCTTCCTCGTGTCTAATCAGCGTAATAACGCTCAATAACTAACTCAGTAAACCTGCGGCTGTACTGTGGCAATTGCAGACAAAGCATCGTTTACCAACACACAGTTCACTGCGAATGATTGCTCAGTACATAGAAATGAATTCAATCAGTGTCAGGGTGGATTTCTGCAGTGTTAAGGAGCAGAAGGATCTTGGGGTCCGGGTCCATAGTTATCTTAAATCTGCCCCGCAAGTGGAGGATGTGGTCAAGAAGGCATATGGTGTACTGGCCTTCATTAATAGAGGGATTGAGTTTAGGAGTCGGGAGGTAATGCTGCAACTTTATGAGACCCTCGTCAGACCCCACTTGGAGTATTGTGTGCAGTTCTGATCGCCTCACTATAGGAAGGATGTAGAAGCTATTGAGAGGGTGCAGAGGAGATTTACAAGGATGTTGCCTGGATTGGGGGGCATGCCTTATGGAGATAGGTTGACAGAGCTAGGTCTCTTCTCCCTGGAGAGACAAAGGTTGAGAGGCGACCTGATAGAGGTTTATAAGATGTTGAGAGGAATAGATAGGGTGGATTCTCGGAGGCTATTTCCCAGGGCTGAAATAGTCGCTACGAGACGACACAGGTTTAAGGTGCTGGGGGGCAAGTACAGAGGAGATGTTAGAGGTAAGTTTTTCACTCAGAGGGTGGTGAGTGAATGGAATCGGTTGCTGTCAGTGGTGCTAGAGGCGAACTCGCTGGGGTCTTTTAAAAGACTTCTGGATGAGTACATGGGATGTAATGGGATTGGCAGTTACAGATAGTTCTATGGCCTGGTAAGTATAGGTATGATCGGCACAACTTGTGGGCCGAAGGGCCTGTTTGTGCTGTAGTGTTCTATGTTCTATTACAAACAGCAAAAATTCAACAAGTGAACTGGACCGGAATCCCTACTTATCTGATGAAGGGGCAGTGTTCCAAAAGCTAGTGGGTTTTGCTACCAAATAAACCTGTTAGATTTTAACCTGGTGTTGTGAAGCTTCTTACTGTGTTTATCCCCAATCCAACGCCGGCATCTCCATATCAAAACAACAGCTCCAAGAATCGAAAGCCCTGCCCTCCAAAACAGTTAAAACTCTTGAAATCTTTCACCTCAAACTACCTTGCAGAGGTGAGATATAAAAAAACAAACAGCCTGAAGGTCATACTCAGCCAGCACTCAGTTGGTCTTGGCATCAATTAGGTGGGGGTTAGCTGGATTGGCCATGCTAAATTACCCCTTAGTGTCCAAAGATGAGCAGTTTAGGTGGATTGGCCATGCTAAATTACCCCTTAGTGTCCAAAGATGAGCAGTTTAGGTGGATTGGCCATGCTAAATTACCCCTTAGTGTCCAAAGATGAGCAGTTTAGGTGGATTGGCCATGCTAAATTACCCCTTAGTGTCCAAAGATGAGCAGTTTAGGTGGATTGGCCATGCTAAATTACCCCTTAGTGTCCAAAGATGTGCAGTTTAGGTGGATTGGCCATGCTAAATTTTCCCTCAGTGTACAGAACAAGCGACAGAGTGAGGCAAATGGGTCCATCTGGCTCATCGAATCTGCATTGACCGCAATTTCCATAACCCCATGCATTTACTCTAGATAGCCCCCCGAATCTAAAGGGCAATTTAGCCAATCCACCCAACTTGCACATCTTTGGACTGTGGGAAGAAATCGGAGCACCCGGAGGAAACCCAAGCAGACACGAGGCAGCAGTGCTAACTACTGTGTCGCCAAGCTGTTTACGGAATAGAGGGATTGAATTTCCATTTGTAACTCTGTCCCTCTGCCAGCCTGATTGTGGTTACGGTTTCGGACGGTGGGGCTGATGAGATTGTGGTGTGGTGTGAAAAGTGAGTTGGTTTATTAGGCAAGATCTTGGGGTTCTAGCAGGGATTATTTGAACTCAGTGAGAAAGATTATATTCCGGCAGAGTTGAGACAACTGATGGATTACTTGACAGAAAACCAGTATTGACTCAATAGGCTGAATGGCCTCGTGCTGGGCTGCAATGACTCAATAACTCAAAGTGATTTGATCTGATTTGATTTATTAGCATACAGTGAAAAGCATTGTTTCTTGTGCGCTCTAGAGACAAAGCATGCTGTTCATAGAGTAAATAGGGGAGAAGGAAAGGAGAGAGTGCAATATGTAGTGTTACGGACATAGTTAGGGTGTAGAGAAAGATCAACTTTATATATGATGGGTCCATTTAAAAGTCTGATGGCAGAAATTGGAGCATCGAATATAAAAATTGGAGTGTTATGCTAAGGTTGTTTAGGGCATTGGTGAGGCCGAATTTAGAGTATTGTGTACAGTTTTGGTCGCCTAGTTACAGGAAGGATGTAAATAAGGTTGAAAGAGTGCAGAGAAGATTCACAAGGATGTTACTGGGACTTGAGAAGCTGAGTTACAGAGAGAGATTGAATAGGTTAGGACTTTATTCCCTGGAGCATAGAAGAATGAGGGGAGATTTGATAGAGTGTTTAAGACTTTGATGGGTAGAGATAGAGTGAATACAAGCAGGCTTTTTCCACTGAGGCCCAGGGAACAAAAAAACCAGAGGGCACGGGTTAAGGATAAAAGGAGAAAAGTTTAAAAGGAATATTAGGGGGGAATTCTTCATGCAGAGAGTGGTGGGAATGTGGAATGAGCTGCTGGATAAAGTGGTAAATTTAGGGTCACTTTTAACATTTAAGAAAAACTTGGACGGGTTTGTGGATGAGAGGGGTGTGGAGGGATATGGTCCAAGTGCAGTTCAATGGGCGAGTCAAAAAATGGTTCGGCACAGACAAGACGGGCCAAAAGGCCTGTTTCTGAGCTGTAGTTTTCTATGGTTCTATGGAAGAAGCTGTTCTTGAATCGGTTGGTACGTGACCTCAGACTTTTGCAATTTTTTCCCGATGGAAGAAGGTGGAAGAGAGAATGTCCTTAATTATGGTGGCTGCTTTTCCGAAGCAGTGGGAAGGGTAGACAGAGTCAATGGATTGGAGGCTGGTTTGCGTGACGGACTGGGCTACATTCCTGACTTTTTGTAGTTCCTTGCAGGAGCCATATCAAGCTGTGATACAACCGGAAAGAATGCTTTCTATGGTGCATCTGTAAAAGTTGGTGAGAGCCATAACTGACATTTCTTTAGCCCCATCAGAAAATTGGTAGAGTTGAAAATTTTGTGATTTCAGAAGGCTTCAAGTGGGAGGGTGGGGGAGGGGGGGGGGAGGTGGGGGTGCGGGGATGAGGGGGGTGCGTGGGGATGAGAGGGACGGTGCCTGGGAATGAGGGGTGTGATGCATGGGAGGAAGGGTGTGTGGGGGGAGGAGATTGCGTGGGGTGAGGTGGGGTACAGGAGGAGTGGGGGGGGGGTGGTGCAGGGGGGAGGGGGATGATGCATTGGGGAGGGTGTGTGGGGATGAGGAGGGTGTGTGGGGTGAGTGAGGAGGACGTATGGGGGTGAGGGAGTACGTAGGTGTGAGGGGTTGGTGCCTGGGGATGAGGTGTATGATACATGGGGGAGAGGTGTGTGGGGTTGAGGGGGGGGGTGTGTGGGGATGAAGGAGATGCCTGGGAATGAGGTAGGGTATGTGGGGGTGAGGTAGGTGGTGCGTGGAGGAAGGGGTGAGTGAGCGGTGAAATTTCAGGTAGATTAGTAATCAGGTGCTCCCAGCATTTGTAAGGATGTGAGTGAGCTTGTTGATCCAGACTGGGGTGTTCATGGATAACAGTGACTTTGTGATTGACAGGACTAAATCACAAACTGACCACCAATGGCCAACGGATTCTGTGAGGAAACTGGTCTTAGTCCCACCCCCAGGAATTTGAGCAAACATCCCTCACAATTCCCATTCAGGGGAAAAAAGTCCAAGGAAAAGCATCTCTGCCTCATCCCAGGATAAATACCCGAGAGAGAGAGAGAAAGAGAGAGAAGGCGAGTGTGTGAGGGGGGGATGTGAAGGAGCCAGAGACTGAGAGAGAAAGGCAGAGTTAACGAGAGTGAAAGAGGCAGGGAGACAGAGAGAGACAGAGAGCGAAAGGAGGAATTGGAGAGTAAATCAGAAAGGACAGAACGTGAGTGAGAGAGGGAAAGTGAGAACATGAGAGAAAGTGAGGGGGAGAAAACGAGTTCAATGATTGCAAACTAGAAAAGAGAGGAATCAGATCAGGAGGAGCCAGAGATCCGAGTACGGGGAGTCGGAAAACAAGGAGAAAGGGGAAGAAGAATTGTTTTTGTGGTTGCTGAAGAAACAGAGAAAACTGAAGACCTGACTACAAGGATACACTGAGGAAAGTGGGCTGGCAGTGATCACTGCCTAGCTGAGGTGAGGCTGTTACTCTGTTATCCCTCATTAATGCTGGGGCTGGCTTCTCTCTCTCTACCTTTCTTTCTGTCTATCTCTGTCTCTCACTATCTCTTTCGCTACCTCACTATTTCCCTTACTATTTCTGTCTGTGTCTATCTTCTATCTCTCTCTCTCTATCGATCTATTTCTCTCACTAATTCCCTCTATCCCTCTCTCGCTATTTCTGCTCCTCTCTGTTTCTCTCTCTCTTACTATCTCTCTCACTATCTCTGTCTCTCTTTCACTATCCCTTTTTCTCTGTCTCTCTCTATCTGTCTTTCACTGTCTCTGTCTCTCTCTCTCTCTGAGTCTCTATCTTTATCTTAACTTCCTCTTTCAATATCTCTATCTCTCTCACCATATCAATTGTCCAGGATTAACGCTGGGGCTGTTTTTTTCTCTCTCTGTCTCTCTCACACACACACACACACACACACACACACACACACCACACACACAACACACACACACACACACACACACACACCACACCACACACACACACACACACACACACAATCTCTGTCTCTTTCTATCTCTTTCTCGCTCTCTATTTCTTTCTTTATCTCTCGCTATCTTTCTCTCTCTCTTTATCTCTATCTGTTTTTCTCTCAGTCTCTCACTATTTCTATCTCTCTCTCTCTCTCCCTCTGTCTCTTTCGATCTCTCTCTTTCTCCCTCTCTCTCTATACCAGAACAGAGATATAGGCATATAGAGACAGAGAGACAGAGAGAGAGAGGGAGAGAGACAGCCTGAAAGACATGCTGGTTAAATGCATTTACCCAAACAGGCGCTGGAGTGTGGTTACTAGTGTGCGAATTTCACACTAACTTCATTGCTGTGTTAATGTAAGGCTTACTTGTGACTAATAACTAAACTTTAACTATCTCTCTCTACCTCTCTCTCTCTCTCTATACCTCTCTTTCTCTCTCTGTCTCAGACCCTGCTTTCTTAACATCTCCCCGTGGATCTTGGTGGAGTATTAATGGGAAGATATTCCTGTTGCCTTTGATGTGTGGCGGGAGATTGAAGGTGAAGTTTCTCAATTGCTTTTATTAACTTCCGATTTGTGTACTTGGAAAAAACTGGGATTCTGCGATGTCCAATGTTAGTTAGGCGGTTGGCCCTGTGTAAACGGGGCTGCAATTGACAAAGTGTTAACAGAAAATGTCCACTGACCAGGGAACTAAACCTAACTGATCCAGGGAAGGGAAATTGAATTGGTATGCTGCTTATAATAAACCAGCAATATCATGTTAATAGCCCCACTAACACTGAGAGAGGAAATATCTCCACTTTTTGTTAGTATGAGTTTAAAAGGTTCAATCCTTCTTGCTGCTGGTGAAGGAACTGGATAGTTGATTCCATCAGACTGCTGTGAGATCCATGCTGATATCGTACAGGCTGATCCACACTGATATCATACAGGTTGATCCACGCTGATACAGGACAATTCTCAGCTCATTAAAGTAGCGCTGGCCGTGTCAAAGTGTTCACACTTCTTTCCTCTTGCACAGTGGTTAGCACTGCTACTTCACAGTGCCAGAGTCCCAGGTTCGATTCCAGCCTTGGGTAACTGTGCGCATGCTGCATATTCTCCCCATGTCTGCGTGGGTTTCCTCTGGGTGCTCCGGTTTCCTACCATAATCCAAAGCTGTGCAGGTTAGGTGAATTGGCCATGCTAAATTGCCCTTTAGTAACCAAGGATGTACAGGTTAGGTGGATTGGTCATGCTAAATTTCCCCTTAATGTCCAAAGCTGTGCAGGTTAGGTGGATTGACCATGGTAAATTGCCCCTTAGTGCCCAAGGATGTATAGGTTAGGTGGATTGGTCATGCTAAATTGCACCTTAATGTCCAAAGATGTGCAGGTTAGGTTAATTGGACATACTGCATTGTCCTTAGTGACAGGGAGATTAGCAGGGCAAATACGGATATAGGGCCTGGGGACGGGATTGTTGTGCAGGCTTGATGGGCCAAATGGCCTCCTTTGGCAGTGCCGGGATTTAATGATTCTATAAAGTGGGATAAGTGATCACTCTACAGAGAGGAAATGGTTGAAAAGTCCTTGCGTGATGTGTTTATGAAAGAAACAGGAATTGCGGACAACTATCAACATTGGATTGTCATTCCTAGGGAGTTCCGGAGGACGTGAGGAATTAAGGATGGAAAATTCGCCTGGCTTATTGAATTCCTTGACCCCCGCGGCGCTGATGGTATTGGCATCCACGGCGACGGAAAGTACCAGAGGGACCACCACCTTCTGCCAGCAGCCCCGAACCTTCGCAGTGCCAGTCACAATGGAGAAAGGGCAGGTTCCGTTCCTGGGGCCCTCCTACACGTTAGCACCCGTGTACCACCAACCGGATCGCCCCAGTGTTGAGTACCCCGTCCCGCTCCTGCACCTGCACCCGCAGTTTAGCATGCTGGGATATGGCGCCCTTCAGTCCTTCCCTTCCTATCCAGAGGTCGAGCCATTCCGTCCTGCGTACCAGGCCTCAAAGAGACCAAAACCCCTTCCGAGCGTGGAGCCTCCTCAGGTCCGATATCTTGCCTCGGATCGGGCTCACAATTCCTCAGGTTCGCCGACAGCTACCAAACGTGATGCTGTGGGAGGACCAGGAAGCATGTTGAATCCTGACATTCCATGGAAGAACTCCCAGCAAGACAGGAGTAAAAGTAAGGAACGGAAATTTGTTGCGTTACTTGTGATTCAGTTTTAAGAGAGCGATGGGGTTGATTCAATTGAAATTGAGCTGGTGCGATGCTGCCTTTACAATCGGGGACCAGTTTAGTACAAGGGGGGGATAACCTAGTGGTATTATTGCCAGGCTATCAATCCAGAGACACAGCTAATGTTCCAGGGACCTGGGTTCGAATCCCGTCACAGTGCGTGGTGGAATTTGAATTCAATAAAAAAAAGCTGGAGGTTAGGAATCTATTGATGACCCATTGTCGGAAAAACCCACCTGGGTCACTAATATCCCATAGGAAGAGAATCTGCCATCCTTCCCCAGTCTGGCCTACATGTAACTCCAGAGCCACAGCAATGTGGTTGACTCTCAACTGCCCTCAGGCAACTAGGGCTGGACAATAAATGCTGACCCAGCCAGCAGTTCCCATGTCTTTGATTTGATTTATTATTGCCACGTGTTAACATACAGTGAAAAGTATTGTTTCTTGCTCGCTGTACAAACAAAGCATACTGTTCATTGAGAAGGAAAGGAGACAGTGCAGAATGTAGTGTTACAGTCATAGCTAGCATGTAGAGAAAGGTCAACTTTGTGCGAGGTAGGTCCATTCAAAAGTCTGACAGCAGCAGGGAAGAAGCTGTTCTTGAGTTGGTTAGTATGGGACTTCAGACTTTTGTATCGTTTTCCTGAAAGAAGGAGGTGGAAAAGAGAATGTCCAGGATGCATGAGGTTCTTAATTATACTGGCTGCTTTTCGAAGGCAGCGGGAAGTGTAGACAGAGTCAATAGATGGAGTCAATCCATCACACAAACCAGCCTCCCATCCATCGACACTGTCCACACTTCCCGCTAAGCATAATTAAGAACCCCACACACCCCCGACATTCTCTCCTCCACCTTCTTCCACCAGAAAAAAGATACAAAATTCTGAGGTCCCTTACCAACCAACTCAAGAACAGCTTCTTCCCTGCTGCTGTCAGACTTTTGAATGAGGAAGACACGGAGTGTTGAAAGCTCGCAATTTTACTATCAAATAAATCGGTTGGATTAAAAATTGGTGTTGCTAAATTCTTACTGAGTTCTTACCACCCCAATCCAACGCCGGCATCTTTACATCAAGACTTTTGAATGGACCTACCTTGCATTAAGTTTCTCTACACTCTGACTTTAACTTTCTCTACACTCTGACTATGACTGTAACACTACATTCTGCACTGTCTCCTTTCCTTCTCTATGAATGGTATGCTTTGTGTCTATAGCACGCAAGAAATAATACTTTTCACTGTATGTTAATACACGTGACAGTAACAAAACACATCAAATCAAAAGTTAACTTTTTCCAAAAGAGAAAACTCTGGAAAATCTCAGCGGATCTGACAGCATCTGTAAGGAGAGAAAAGAGCTGACATTTCTAGTCCAGATAATCCTTTGTCAAAAGCTGCTAACTTTTCACTGTCCTTTTTGAGCCAGCGATTCTATTCTGGAAGACAGTGCGTGGTCCAGAGCCAGGCTTTCTATTTGATTTTGATTTTCCTCGTAACCTTGAGGAAGGTTGGATCGGTGGCATAAAAGGGTTAAGGAATATTCAGGGCTGTGACAGGGGAAGGATGCTCTCAGCCTCATCAGATCCACAGGCAAGATCCTCATCATTGAAATTCTTTTGTGCCGGTTCAGGATCGGACACAGATTGTGTTAAGTGTGAAATGAGGCCCATTTGTTGGGAGGGGATTGTTCTCATGTCGACCTGTTGTCTTGTTAATTGGCTGTGAGAGGGGACTGACTGGCTGGGTTCCTGTCTCTCTGCGGGTAGTCTTTCAGCCCCTGTATCTCAGATCTGTCCCCAAGTGGGTGATTGCTGTTAGTGGAGGGGGGGAGGTGGTGGAGTGGGTGCACTCCAGGGCTAATATGGCTTGTCTAATTTTCAGACCTCCCTCTTAGCCGCCACACCACCTCCACTTACTCTCAGTGTGGAGCTCACTCCGTGTGTGTGAAGACTTCCTGACTGAGAGGCATGACATCCGAGGGGATTAGTAGTGGTGGATGAACCTTTTATGTTCAATCGCAGCGCCAGCCTGTCAGTTCAAGCCAGTTTGCAGTTTACTCATAGTTCTGAGTCACACAGGAACAAACTGTTTTGGAGTCATTTGAATAAGTTGTCTGGCAAAGGTTGCGGGATGACCCGATCGAGGTTTACAAGATTATGAGTGGCAGGGACAGAATGGATAGTCTGAAGGGTGGAAATGTCAAGTCCTAGGGGACGTAGGTTTAAGGTAGTTGGGGAAAGGTTTAGAGGAGATGTGCGAGGCACGTTTTTTACACAGAGGGTGGTGAATGTCTGTAACGCGCTGCCCAAGGAGGTGGTGGGAGCAGGTACAATAGCGGCATTTAAGGGGCAACTAGACAAATATATGATCGGGATGGGAATGGACTCTGTAAGCGTAGACGGTTTTAGTTTAGGTGGGCATTATGGTCAGCACAGGCTTGGAGGGCCGAAGGGCCTGTTCCTGTGCTATACTGTTCTTTGATCCTTGTTAGTGGGATTGTTGGGCTTTCGGAGACAAATCAGTTTTCTGGAACTGATGTGACGGCTTTAGTGGCAAGAGGGCATATGGAGTTCAGGTTAAAGTTCATTATTAGTGTCATTATTGGGCTTACATTAGCACTGCAATTAAGTTAGGGTGGCATGCTGGTTAGCACTGCTGCCTCGCAGCACCAAGGAGCTGGGTTTGATTGCAATCTCGGGTCGCTGTCTGTGTGGAGTTTGCACATTCTCCCTGTATCTGCATGGGTTTCTTCTAGGCGCACCGGTTTCCTTCCACAGTGCAGGATAGGTTGATTGGTTGTGCTAAATTGCCCCTTCGTGTCTTGGGATAAGTAGGTTAGTGGAATTAATGAGATAAGTATGTGGTGTTATGGGGATAGGGATTGTTTTCAGTGCAGGCTTGATGGGCCGAATGGCCTTCTTTTGCACAGTAGGGATTCTATTCTCATAGAACCATACAATGCAAAAAGAGGCCCTTCGGCCCATCGAGTCTGCACCGACCACAATCTCACCAAGATCTACCCTGTAATCTAAGCATCCTTAAGGGGCAATTTTAGCATGTCCAGTCAACCTAACCAGCACATCTTTGGACTGTGGGAAGAAACTGGAGCAAACCCATCTAGACATGAGGAGAATGTGCTGTGCAAACTCCACACAGACAGTGACCCGAGCCGGGAATTGAACCCAGGTCCCTGGAGCTGTGAAGCAGCTGTGCTAACCACTGTGCTACCGTGCCACCCATTCTAAAATCTTACTGTGAAAATTGCCGAGTGGCCACATTCCAGCGCCTGTTCGGATACACTGAGGGAAAACTAGTGTTCATTTCCGGATGAATCATAGAATCCCTATGTTTTACACCCCCCCTAGAGTGTAGAGAAAGATCAGTTTAGTATATGATAGGTCCATTCAAAAGTCTGACAGTAGCAGGGGAGAAGCTGTTCTTGAGTCCGTTGGTACGTGACAAAATATTTTTGTATCTTTTCCCTGATGGAAGAAGATAGAAGAGAGAATGTCCAGAGTGCATGGGGGGTCCTTAATTATACTGGCTGCTTTGTCCAGGCAGCCGGATGTGTAGACAGAATCAATGGATGGGAGGCTGGTTTGCGTGATGGACTGGGCTACATTTATGCAATTTTGTAGTTTCTTGCGGTCCTGAGCAGAGCAGGAGCCCATACCAAGCTGTAATACAACTAGAAAGAATGCTTTCTATCGTGCATCTGTAAAAGTTGGTGAGAATTGTAGTGGACTTTTTCCCGATGGAAGAGGTGGAAGAGAATATTTGTAGGACCCTTAAGTATGCTGTCTGTTTTCCCTAGGCAGCAGGAAGTGTAGATGGAGTCAATGGATGAGAGGTTGGTTTGCTTGAGAGTTAGAGTGACATAGGTGGACAGAAATGAGATACAGATCATCCGACGGAATGGTGGGACAGGCTTGAGGGGCTGAGTGGTCTCTCCACTTGTAAGACGCTCTGGTGTAGGAAGTGGCCACCCAGCCGGAGGGGCCACAGGGCAAGCACTCAGGGTGCGAGGCAAAGAACAGAACTTGACCTGTCCGAGGTCAGTGTGCAAAGCACTGGGGATTTGTCATTTTGTCCCTGTCAGGCCTTCCTCTCACTTCCATGTGATCTTTGTCCTCTTGTTTGTGTCCCTTCGTTTTCTCATGGTAATAAAGGGAGGTTGTGGGGGGGGTGGGGGTTGGCACTACAGCTCATTGTAATGGCCACCTGGTAGCAGGGTGGGCTGGATGACAGAGAGGTGATGGGCTGTTAAAGTTTAAAAAATGCATGTTGATTATTTTAATGGCTGTCTCTGCCCCTGATTGATGTCCCGGCAAGATGCTCCCTTCACAGTGGCCTGAGCCTCTTTTGTTCCGGGACTACTGGCTGTTTTTTTTTCAAATTTACTCGTAACCCACACCCCAACCATCCCAACCCTCACACTGGTAAATCCAGTGGTCCTCAAACAAAGGATTGATCTTAGGAAGCGGGGAGACCCCGGCTTTAATCTCCCATCAGAAGGGACAGGACGTCAAATTTAAAGCAACAATGAGGGAATGTCAACTCTGTGCCCAAACTAACCATTCACCAACCAAGCTAATTTCTCAGAAGCTGTCCCTTCAAATGCGTCAGTTTGTTAAACGGTTGCCAATTCTGAGCATCAGGCATTCCCGAATATCTTTTCCGAAATCCGTATCCTAAATGTATTTGACTTTTAATCATCTTCCATTAATTAGTGAGCAGCAGCAGAGGTTAGAGTTAAGAGATAAGCTTTTAATAATTATTCAGGTCTCTGTTCTCGCTGACTGTTTTAACATCCACAGAAAATGAGACAACACATTTTAGTTTAAAAAACATTTTGTTCTCACCTCTATTCCCGAGAACATCTTTTCTCCCCCACTTCACCACATTAGGGGATTTTCACTGTAACTTCATTGCAGAGTTAATGCAAGCCTTCTTCTGACACTAATAAATAAACTTTAAATCGATACAAAATATTGAATTTTTTTACAAGGGTCCAATAACTTGCTCAGAATCCATCGAGCTGTCTCTGTCGGCCAGCATAATCAAGGACTCCACACACACTGGATAATCTGCCTAATTTTAATAATTGCAAATTATCTTCTTTAATATTTTTCTGTGACCTTGCCTGAGGTCCAATCATTTACAGAAGGATCCTCCTGTATTTCACAATCCCATCTGCAAAACCAGGAGTCTGTTCACGTGAAAACAACACCCAAGTCTGATCCTATCTTGTAATACATGTACACTCATGGAGTTTCACAACACAGAAAGAGGCCCTTCGGCCCATTGTGGTCTGTGCTAGCCATCAAACATCTATCTATTCTGATCCCACTTTCTAGCACTTGGTCTGTAGCCTTACACGCTCATTCAAATGCTTCTTAGATGTTGTAAGATTTCCCACCTCTATCACTCTTCCACACAGTGAATTCCAGATTCCCACCACCCTCTGGGTCAAAAGGTTTTTCCTGTTTATTGACCCCTTTGCTAAGGAGAAATGTTTTTTTCTATCTACCCTAACCATGTCCCTCAATTTTCTAACTTGATCAGGTTCCCTCCTCACCATTTTCTGTTCTAAGGAAAATAGCCCCAGCCTAACCAGCCTTTCTTCATAGCTAAAATTCTCCTGCCCAGGAAACATCCGAGTGAATGTCCTGTGCACTCTGTCCCAGTGCAATCACATCCTTCCTACAGTGTGACAACCAGAACTGCACACAGTACTCTAGCTGTGGCCTAATGAGTGTTTTATACATCTCCATCATAACTGCCCCGCTCTTACATTCTGTGCCTCAGCTAATAAAGGCAAAGGTCTATAAACATGGACAGGGATCACGGGTAGAGATGGGAACATCAGGGTGGCGGTGCGGGCTTGTTGGGCCGAGGGACCTGTTTGCCGTGCTGTTTTGTTCTTTGCTCTTTGTTCTTTGTCACAGGGCAGACATCAGGAATAGGAATTGGCTCCTCCCTCTGTCGTATGAGAAGAGATGAAGGATTATATTCACTGGAGTTTAGAAGAGTGAGAGGGGAATCTCATAGAATTTATCTAATTTCTAATTTGATAGAGTTATCAAATTCTAACGTGGTTAGACAGGGTAGATTCACCACTGATGGAGTGGTGGGGGTTCAGAACTAAGTGGTCATAGTTTGAGGATAAGGGGTAAACCTTGTAGAACTGAGGTGAGGAGATGGTAGCGAATGTGTGGAATTCACTCCCACAGAAAGTATTTGAGGCCAAAACATTGTGTGATTTCAAGAAGAAATTAGATTTAGCTCTTGGGGCTAAAGGGATTGAAGGATATGAGGGGGGAGAGGGGAATCAGGATATTGAATTCAATGATCAGCCATGATAAAAATGACCGTTAGAGCAAGCTCGAAGGGCCGAATGGCCTACTCCTGATTCTAGTTTCTCTGTTACCATATGTGACTCCAGAGCCACAGTGACTCTTAACTGCCCTCTGAAATTGCCCATCAAACCGCTCGCTTGGAGGCTGGCCTCCGCCACCTGCTCGGGGGCAATTACGTCTGAGCAATAAGGACTGCACTCACATCCTGAATTAAAAAAAGTAATAATACCTCCCACATCCTCATAACAACACAAAACACTGCACAACCAATGAATTACTTTAGAAATATCATAGAGTCCCTACAGTACAGAAGGAAGCCATTTGACCCATCGAGTCTGCACCGACCCTCTGACAGAGAATCTTACTCAGGCCCTTTCCCTGATGCCTGTAATCCCACACATTTAGCATGGCCAATCCTTCTGATCTACTCATCTTTGGACATGAAGGAGCAATTTAGCATGACCAATCCACCTAACCCACTCATCTTTGGACACTAAGGGACAGTTTACCATGGTCAATCTCTCTATCTGCTCAAGTTAGGACACTAAGGGACAATTTAGCATGGCCAATAACCCTAATCTGCACATCAGTGGACAATGGTTAGCATTGCTGCCCCACAGCGACAGGGACACAGGTTTAATTCTGGCCTTCGATCTCTGTCAGTGTGGAGTTTTACATGTTCTCCCTGTGTCTGCATGGGTTTCCTCTGGATGCTCTGATTTCCTCTCACACTCCAAAGATATGCAGGTTAGGTGAACTGGCAGTGCTAAATTCTCCCTCAATGTACCCAAACAGGCGTCGGAGTGTGGCAACTAGGGATTTTCACAGTAAACTCAGTGCAGTATTAATGTAAGCCTGCTTGTGGCTAATAAATAAACTTTACCGTGGGGCAATTTAGTATGTTCACTCCACATAACTTGCCACCTTTTGACACTAAGGAGCATTTTAGCATGGCCAATCCACCTAACCTGTGCATCTCTGGACACTAAGGGGCAATTTAGCATGGCCAATCCACCTAACCTCCACATCTTTGGACACTATAAGGGCAATTAAGCATGGCCAATCCTTCTAATCTGCTCAAATTAGGACACTAAGAGGCAATTTAGCAAGGCTAATCCAGCTAACCTGCACATCTTTGGACAGCGGAAGGGAACCCGGAGGAAACCCACACAGACATGGAAGAAAGTGGAACACCATTTTGAAAGCCCCTACCACACTCTTAGATAGTGCGTTCCATATCAATCATTGTGTTAAATTAAAGATTTACCTCAATTACCTCTCATTCTTTAGCCAACTGCCTTTGGTCAGGGTCCTGCTTTTTCTGAACCTTTGTGCCACTGGGAATAGGTTGTCTCAGTCTGCGCTGACAGACACCTCATGTGCACACCTCAGTCCAATCACCTCAGCACGGAATCTTCTCCAATCAAATAAAAATGGAGTGAAGGTTGGGTCCTGGAGGATAGGGGGTGGGGTTGGTGTTTTGAAAGTGGCAGAGCAGTGGTTTGGGGACACTGAGCCAAGTGGGCACAGTGGTTAGCACTGCTGCCTCACAGCGCCAGGGACCTGTGTTTAATTACCGCTTGGGTCACTGTCTGTGTGGAGGCTGCACATTCTCCCCGTGTCTGCGTGGGTTTCCTTTGGGTGCTCCAGTTTCCTCCCACATTCTGAAAGACATGCTGTTTAGGGGAATTGGCTAAGCTAAATTGCCCCTTAGTGTCAGGGGGATTAGCAGAGTAAATATGTGGAGTTACGAGGATAGGGCCCTGAATGGGATTGTTGTTAGTACAGATTTGATAGAACGAATGGCCTTCTTCTGTGCTGTAGTGATTCTAACATGGTGTGTGTGCGTGAGTGCATGTGAGCATGTAGATGCGCGCATGAGTGCGTATTTGTATGTGAGACAGTCTCTATGAGTGTCTGACAGTGTGTGTGTGTGTGTGTGTGTGTGTGTGTGCATATGTGCATGAGTATGTGGGTGTAACAGTGAGTGAGTATGTGTGTGAGAGAGTGTGTGCATGAGTGTGTGTAATAGTGTGAAAGTGACTGTATGTGTGTGAATGAGAGTGACAGAGTGTGTATATGTGTCTGTGAGAGATTGTGTGTGGTAGGACTCAACGCTGTGTGATTAATCCCAGGGCATATATAGTACAGGTTTAACATGTCTCTAAGCAGGAGTCAATGATCTGTGACTAATTAAGGCCATTGAAAAGCAAACGGACAATTGAGAGAGGTTCTGGTGGCCTATTGAAGGCAATGTTTTCAAAGGGTGGTGATTGTAATGCAAGCAGCTGCCTCTCTGAAGATTCAAGTGCCTTTCTCTCTGCTGGGACATTCCAGTAGCTTAACAGCAGATGGGTTGATCGATCCCACAAACTTTGGGAGCGGAGTTTGGGGGAATGATGGACGCTGTGGGATTTGTATGTGTGTGTTTTTAATTGTACCAGGCCCGGCTGCTGTCAAACGAACCCATTGTGAACATTCTTTTAAATTCAACTTCAACAAATCCAAACAGTCACTGGCAGCAAAACAAACAAAAATGCGGTTGCTCTTACCAGTTTCTGGAGGTGTGGATTATAACTGAACCACAGGCGCTTGCCACTGGGATATAGGATGAGAATTGCCATGGTGGCGCAGTGGTTAGCATTGCTGCCTCACAATGCCAGGGATCCGGGTTCAATTCCGGCCTTGGGTGATTGTGGGGAGTCTGCACATTCTCCCTGTGTCTGCGTGGGTTTCCTCAAGGTGCTGTGGTTTCCTCCCACAGTCCAAAAGACATGCTGGTTAAGGTGCATTGGCCATGCTAAATTCTCCCTCAGTATATCCGAACAGATGCCAGTGTGATGTGTAGGGGATTTTCACAGTAACTTCATTGCAGTGTTAACATAAGCCTACTTGTGACAATAATAAATAAATTTTAAAAAACTTTAAACCCTACAACATTAAACTTTAAACTAGGTTGGGGGATTAGCAGAGTAAATATGTGAGGTTACAGGAATAGGGATTGGGTGAGATTGTGGTTGGCGCAGGCTCGATGGGCCGAATGACCTCCTTCTGCACTGTAGGATTCTATGACTCTCTGACCTTCCCTTAGCGTTCTTCACGGTGGGAGGAGTTGGCACACTGACTCCCCTGGGCTGGGTACCTTTGGTTTTGCTAGTCTAATGGTGACTTGAGACCATTGTCAATTGTTGTAAAAGTCCATCTGGTTCACCTTTAGAGAAGGAAATCTGCAGTCCTTACCCAGTCTGGCCCACATGTGACACACAGTAAATATGGTTGACTCTTAACAAATGGAATTCCCGATGGAAGCCCGTGATGTGCCACAGCAGGATCAGGGATCCTGACAGCGGGAACAGCCAGAGAATTCCAGCCATCTTGATTATCCTCCATACAACTATGAAAGAGCATCTTCTCAGTGCGTCTGCTATTCCCGCTGTTCTGCCCAGCACTGGGAAAGAATGTAGGGCTGCTTTTCCCTCCTCTCAACCCAAGGCCCTGTTGTACCCTCAGCATGAGTCAGGCTTCACCATTGGGCTTTGCAGTCTTAGGGTATGCAGGCAGGTGGGTGGAGGAAGGGATATGGCTTCAGTAGAATCAGCCTAAATTAACATCACTCATTGACAGCAACCTCCTCCGTTGCTTGCAATGGAAGCAGACGTTAGACAGGAATTTTCATAGCAGAGTTTCTCTGTCTGCCTTTTCAGAGGGCAGTTAAGAGTCAATCACATTTACCCTGTGTCACTTTGGTTTGATTTATTATTTATTATTATTGACATACAGTGAAAAGTATTGTTTTTGCACGTTATGCAGAATGTTCATAGAGAAGGAGAGAGTGCAGAATGTAGTATTACAGTCAGAGCTAGGGTGTAGACCGGACAAGGATGGCAGATTTCCTTCCCTAAAGGGGCATTAATAAACCACATGGGTTTTTACGACAATAGACAATGTTTCCATAGACATCCTTGTAGATAATTTCAGATATTTTATTCAAGTTAAATTCCACGATCTGCCGTGGTCGAATTCGAACATTACCCTGGGTCACTGGATTAGTAGAGAAAAAAAGCTTATTTTTTAGTCACAAGTAGGCTTACATTAACACTGCAATGAAGTTATTGTGAAAATCCCCTAGTCGCCACACTCCGGCGCCTACTCGGGTACACTGAGGAGAATTTAGCACGGCCAATGCACCTAACCAGCACGTCTTCCGGATTGTGGGAGGAAACCAGAACACCCGGAGGAAACCCACACAGACATGTGGAGAATGTGCAAAATCTGCACAGACAGTGACCCACGCTGGGAATTGAACCCGGCTCCTTGGCGCTGATCACTGTGCCACTATTCTGCCCCAATCCAGTGATAACACCACTATGCTACCACCATAGCTCTGTTGGCCATACCATCAGTTGTAGGGTTGTGGGGCACATAGAACAGGCTTTTCGCTGGGTGTACATGCTACGCACTTTCTAGTGAAGCCTCCTATACAGCGACCTACTGCTGGCCCCCCCCAACTGCTCTAGGGGATTCATCATTTCCGTTTAACAACACCCAAATGTCAACAGTGTACACAGGATGAACTGAATGGTCTCTTTCTGTGCTGAAACCTTTCTATAGTTCAGTGGAGTGTCTTTCTTGGTTAAATTCAATACAGATTGCTCTAACACTTTCCGTCTAACTGCTTGAGTTCCATGTGTGCTGCCTCACAAGGAGCTAGGTTCGTTTCTGCCTGTTCGGGTCTCTGGTTGTGTGGACTTTGCATGTTCTCCCCGTGTCTGCGTGGGTTTGCTCCGGGTGCTTTGGTTTCCTCCCACCGTCCAAAGATGTGCAGGTTAGGTGGATTGGCCATGCTAACTTGCCCCTTGGTGTCCAAAGATGTACAGGTTATATGGATTGGCCATGCTAAATTGCTATTAGTGCCCAAAGATGTATGGGTTAGGTGGATTGGCCATGTTAAATTTTCCAAGTGTCAGAGGAATTAACAGGATGGATATGTGGGGTTACGAGGATAGAGCCTGAGTAAAATTGTTGTCAGTGCAGTCTCAATGGGCTGAATGGCCTCCTTCTGCACTGTAGGGATTGTATTTGATGAAATTTGGTGAGTTTATTGTGTGCTGTATAGTATGGGATCAGTTCTCTCTCTGGTTCGTGAGGTCAAGGTTTTTCCTCAGACACTCTGTCACTCTAACGAGATCGATGTGAGAGATCACCATATTCTCTCCAACGTCACCTCGCTGTCCCTCACACTTGCTGCACTCTCAGCACAGGTAGTTCAGCCCGTCAGCTACTTGGCTGAGTGAACCTGCGAGTGATTCAACTTCACAGCTGTATCAATGAAGACAACCTGACTCTCTGTAGCTGTGTGGAATTCCCTGACCAGGTCCTGAGGTGACTCACAATGTAGTCAGTGTGTTGTGCGACAGTCAGCTTCCTACAGTAAGATGTGCATTGTTCACAAGTGTTGATGTATTGTGCACTCCCCGCTCTCCAACAGAGCTATTTACATTCAGTTTCTGCGATTGGTTGTTCACTTCCTTCAATATACTGTGAGGGGACAGCTCCAATCCCACTTCCTGTGCATCGGTGGGGACATACATAGAATCCATACAGTGCAGAAGGAGGTTGTTTGACCTATCGAGTCTGCAGCAACAACAATCTTACTCATGCCCTATTTCTGTAACCCCATGTATTTACCCAGACACTAAGGGACAATTTAGCATGGCACATCCTCCTAACCTGCACATCTTTGGACGCTAAGGAGCAATTTAACACGGCCAATCCACCTAACCTGCACATCTTTAGACTCTAAGGGGCAATTTAGTATAGTCAATTGACCTAACCTTGCACATCTTTAGACACTAAGGGGTAATTTAGCATGGCCAATCCACCTAACCTGCACCTGATGACCAACACGAGGGGACATAACTTTAAATTAAGAGGTGTAGTTATAGGACGGATGTCAGAGACAGGTTCTTCACACAGAGGGTGGTGAGGGCGTGGAATGCCCTGCCTGCAGCAGTTGTGGACTCGCCTACTTTGGGGGCATTCAAATGTTCGGTGGATAGGCATATGGATGATATTGGAATAGTTTAGGTTAGAGGGTCCACTGGCCGGCGCAACATCGAGGGCCGAAGGGCCTGTACTGCGCTGTAATGTTCTATGTTCTATGTTCTATGTTCTATGCACATCTTTGGACTGTGAGAGAAAACAGGAACGCCTGGAAGAAACCCACACAGACAGAGGGAGAACGTGCAAACTCCGCACAGACAATGATGTGAGGCCAGAATCGAATCAAATCTCTGGTGTTGTGATGCAGCAGTGCTGCTACCCACTCCCCCCGCCCCCGCCATGTGGTGTTACCGTGCAAGAGAATTGGTGGAGATGTTTCAAACACTGCTGGCTGTGTGATTATCCATTCCCGTCGTGCACTGCAGGAAATCATCAAAACTCCAAACCCGTAACCTCTACCACCCACAGGGAGCACATGTGAGCGGCACGGTAGCACAATGGTTAGCACTGCTGCTTCTCAGCTCTAGGGACCTGGGTTCGATTCCCAGCTTGGGTCACTGTCTGTGTGGTGTTTGCACATTCTCCTCGTGTCTGCGTGGGTTTCCTCTGGGTGCTCCGGTTTCCTCTCACACTCTAAAGATGTGCGGGTTAGATTGATTGACCATGCTAAAATTGCCCCTTAGTGTAGTGGGATGCTTATGTTAGAGGGATTAGCGGGTAAATATGTAGAGATATGCGGGTAGGGCTTGGGTGGGATTGTGGATGGTGCAAACCCGATGGGCCAAAGGGCCTCTTTCTGCACTGTTAGGGTTTCTATGATTCTACGATTGGTGGGGGGAGCACCACCACCCTGAGGTTCCCCTCCAAACCACTCACCACTCTGACTTGGAAAGATATTGGCCGTTCCTTCAGTGTGACTAGGTATCAAAATCCTTCAACCCCATCCCTAGCAGCACTGTGGGTGTACCTACCCCACATGGACTCTAGTGGGTTCAAAATGGCAGCTCACCACCACGTTGTCAAGGGGCAATTAAGGATGGGCAATAAACACTAGGCCTAGCCAGCGGCGCCCACACCCTGTAAATTAATTTTAAAATGTGGAGTAGGCTGAGGAGCCGATCTGGTCGAGTGAGGCCTACGACGGGAAACGGATATTGCTGAGAGACAATGTAAGGGTTAAAAAGGAGCCTCCTGTCGAGGTTAAAATCAAATAATAAATATTCAGGACTGATTGCCAAGAGAAACCGTTAACAGATTTGTTTGCGGTTGCTAACACCCTCTTGAGGCCTGGTGGTTTGACACAAGCCTCACCGCCCCCGCTCTGTGTGGGTCACCGTGTGTGGACAATGACCTGATAATCACTCAGGTTTGTCTTTTCCCAGGAGCCTGGGAGGTGGGTCGCTGTTTATTGAATTGAATGGTGGTTTACAACAGCGTTGCTTGTGTGAACAGATGCTCTCGATAGATCAGCCAAGAGTCAAGCTGTCCAGTTCCCAGCTCCGAGCGAGGGCCCTGCTCTTTAAACAATCATTGAATTGCGGCTCCTGTGCTGCAATGTTTGTCGAAGCAAAGAAATCGACTGGAGTCCGGGGCACATTCTCAGCACAGGGAGTGACACGCAGACTGTGTGCGCTGGATCTGTTAAAGCAGCACCTCAGAGACATCCCTTCCTTCATTCCTCATCATTTTTCAAATCTTTTTATGAGATCGAGATGCCAGCAGAACTTAAGTGTTGATACCGGCTATTGCCGGATTCATCCACCCTCTCATACACCCTCTCATACACCCTCTCATACACGGATCATACAACCCTTACAATGCGGAGGGAGGCCATTCAGCCCATTGAGCAATCCCACCCTGTCCCTTATCCCCGTAACCCCACATATTTACCCTGCTAATCCCTCAAACCTACGTAACCTGGGATCTTAAGGAGCAATTTTGCATGACCAATCAACCTAATCTGCACATCTGCTCAAGGAATGACAAAAGTTTGTGAATGTAACCCAATCCATCACGCAAACCAGCCTCCCATCCATTTGATTTATTATTGTCGCATGTATTAACATACAGTGAAAAATATTGTTCCTCGCACGCTTTACAGACAAAGCATACTGTTCATAGAGAAGGAAATGAGAGAATCCTGCTGCCTTGGCAAAGCAGCTGGCATAATTAAGGACCCCATGCACCCCAGTCACTCTCTCTTCCACCTTCTTCCTTCAGGATAAAGATGCAAAATTCTGAGGTCACGTACCAACCAACTCAAGAACAGCTTCTCCCCTGCTGCTAGAACATAGAACATAGAACACAGAACATTACAGCACAGAACAGGCCCTTTGGCCTTCAATGTTGCGCCGACCAATATAAAAAGCAATGCCCCTCCAAACTAAACCATTCCCTTCTCTTCCATATACTTATCAACTAACCTCTTAAACGCCACCAAACTTGGCGTATCTACAACTGCTGCAGGCAGGGCATTCCACTCCCGAACCACCCTTTGGGTAAAGAACCTACCTCTGATATCCGTCCTATAACTATCACCCCTTAATTTAAAGCTGTGTCCCCTCGTGCTAGCTTTCTCCATCCTAGAAAAAGGCTATCACTGTCCACCCTATCTAAACCTCTAATCATCTTATATGTTTCGATTAGGTCCCCTCTTAGCCGCCTCCTTTCTAACGAAAAAACCTCAAATCCCTCAGCCTCTCTTCATAAGACCTGCCCTCCATACCAGGCAATATCCTGGTAAACCTCCTCTGTACCCTCTCCAAAGCCTCCACATCTTTCTTATAATGTGGGGACCAGAACTGCACACAATACTCCAAGTGCTGTCAGACTTTTGAATGGACCTTTCAAATTAAGGTTGATCCTTCTCTACCCTAGCTATGACTTTAACACGGTCTCATTTCCTTCTCTATGAACAGTATGCTTTGTCCATATAGCGCCCAAGGAACAATACTTTTCACTGTATGTCAATACATGCGACAATAATAAATCAAATCAAATCTTTGGACTATGGGAGGAAACCCATGCAGACATGGGGCAAATGTGCAGATTCCATACAGACAGTGACCCATGATGGGAATTGAACCCGAGTCCCTAAGCTGTGAGACAGCAGTGTCAACCGTTGTGCTCTCTCCTCTGTCCTGGAGCCAATACTGCCCCACCTCATACAACCAGAGAATCCCTATATGCAGAGAGAGGCCATTCTGCCCACACAAACCCACCCTATCCCTGTAACCCCGTGTTTAATCCACCCTATCTATTTAAGATGGGGATAAGGAGGAAATGGTTATGATTTTTTGGAATTTTCTTTCTGCTTTGATTTTTTATTGCCACATGTATTGGGATCCAGTGAAAAGTATTGTTTCTTGCACACTATACAGACAAAGCATACTGTTCATAGAGGAGAAGAAAGGGAATAAATGATCATAGAATGCCTACAATGCAGAAGGAGGCCAGTTGGGCCATCAGGTCTGTACCAACCACAATCCCACCCAGCCCTATTCCCACAACCCATCTTGTTTATCCTGCCAATCTCCCCGACATTAGGGTTAATTTAGCACGGTCAATCAAGCTAACCTGCACATCTTTCAGACGGTAGAAGGAAACAGGAGCCCCCAGAGAAAACCCACGTGACAAAGGGAGCATGTGCAAACTCTACCCGAGGCTGGAATTGAACCCCTATCCCCAGGGCTGTGAGGGAACGGTGCTAACCACTGTGCCACCTTGCCGTGATTTCTCACTTCTCTTCCGCAAGAGAGCATGGGGGATGGGGCAATAAATATTTATCAGGAGGTAGATAGATTCTTGGCTAACACAGAGGTCAAAGGTTATCGGATGAAAGTGGAGTTTGAGGCCACAATCACCTCATGAGCTTATTGAATGGTGGAGCAGGCTTGAGGGGCTGAATAGCCTACTCCTGCTCCTAATGCATTTGTACAATTATAACAACAACATACTGCCTTTCTCTTGAACCTAGTGAAATGGTGTGTAGATTTGCAGGCAGATGTTGCCTTAGTTTAACATCTGGGCTGAGGGAACAAGCATCTGGTGGCACAGTGGTTAGCAGTACTGCCTCACATCACCTGGGACCTGGTTCGATTCCTGGTTGGGTCATTGTCTGTGTGGAATCTGCACATTCTCCCTGTGTCTGCGTGGGTTTTCTCTGGGTGCTCCGGTTTTCTCTCACAGTCCGAAAGATGTGATGTTTAGGTGGATTGGCCATGCTAAATTCTCCGTCAGTGTACCCGAACAGGCGCCGGAGTGTGGTGACTGAGGGATTTTCACGGTAACTTCATTACTTGTGACACTAATAAATAAATACTCTCCCTCAGCACAGCAGTGGAAGATTAGCAGAAGTTATAGACTCAACCCACATGATACTGACTCAGAGAGGAGTGCTGAATCTGACCTAAACTGATATGATTGGAAGGACAGACTTTGCGATGTGATGGCTGTTTGTGTATCTTCTTGTAGATGTTAAGTCTGCCCATGACTGCTCAACACTCCCGCGCTGCCCCCTGTGCCAGGAGGAGTTAACTCGAGGAGATCTCCAGCAACACCTGAAACACGAATTGGAGAGATTGATGGCACTCAGCCCCAGGTCTGTGTCAGAGGGAACAAGTAAGGTGGAGATGCTGGCGTTGCACCAGGATGGGCACAGTAAGGAATCTCACAACACCAGATTAAAGTCCAACTGGTTTATTTGAAATCGCACTGCTCCTTCATCACTCACCTGATGAAGGGGCAGCGCTCCGAAAGCTCGTGATTCCAAATAAACCTGTTGGACTTTAACCTGATGTTGCGAGACTTCTTACTAGGGGAATGAGTGGGGGGGGACATTCATTCTGCTGCTCCGCCCCTTCCCGCTTTCCCTCTCTGCCTCCCACATCGTCGGAAACCGAAACTAGTAACCATCAGTCTCACCGCCCCACGTCTCTGCTGAAAATGCTCTGCCTTTGCTGGTGCAAGAGATATGAATTTGAGAGGGGATTGGATCTCATTTTGGAATTCTTTGAGGTGGGTTGGGGTGAGGTGAGGGGGCGAAGACAACTTAACTTAAAAAATTCTAAGTGTTGAATGAGTGTAAAAATGGAAGGCAATTGCACCAAATCTTTGGATAAGAAAGAGAAAAAAAGATCCCAGATGTGATTCTCGCCAGTAGGTGAGGAAGTGGAGTTGTTAAGATTACCCCCTCTGTATTTTTCAAGTGACTGGGATCTATATGATGAATCTGGATGTGAATGGGTAATTATTTGTAGGTGACACTGTCTGTAGCTCATTTACCAGGGCACCAAGGGAAAAGGGACATTATTTGTGTAGATTTTACAGTGAGTAGTGATTATAGCTTATACATTTGGATTTCCACCATTAATAAAATGGGAGGTTGAGTTACATTTGGAAAAGGGTGACTTCCCAAGAATTACAAAATTGTTTAATTCAGTCGCGAGTGCAACACTTTCCTTAAATCTTCCAGCTCCCACAATGGGAGCACAGTGATTAGCACTGCTGGCTCACAGCGCCAGTGACCCAGGTTCAATTCCTGGCTTGGGTCACTGTCTGTGTAGACCTACACATCTTTGGGACACTAAAGAGCAATTTTACATAGCCAATCCACCTAACCCACATATTTTTGGGACACTAAGGGGAACTTACCATGGCCAATCCACCTAACCTACACATCTTTGATGACAAGGGGGCAAGTTAACATGGCCAATCAACCTAACCCGCACATCTTTGGACTGTGGGTGGAAACTGGGGCACCAGGAAGAAACCCTTGCAGACACAGAGAGAACGTGCAAACTCCACACAGTCACCCGAGGCCGGAATCGAACCCGGGTCCCTGGCACAGCGAGGCAGCAGTGCTCACCACTGAGCCACTCTTACCAATGTGTTGAGATAAAGGATTGGTGGTGATCATGTCGAATGGTGGAGCAGGCTCGAAGGGCCGAATGGCCTACTTTTACTTTTCTATGTTTTTATCTACTCACTCCCAGTCCCGTGCTGTGTATGTGAGACAAGATGGCCAGGAGTGCTCTCTGTTGGTGGATAATGGAGTGTGGTCGTCCAGGAGATCAGGCAAATTGACAAGGGATCAATCCAGAGCTCCAGTGAGGGAGTCTGATGTTTCTGGGATTTGTGTAACCTAATCAGACAGTGGGGTGTCTCATTCTCTCTGAATTGATTGAGTTAGTGTCTCACTGACATCTCCAAACGCTAACTTTTGTTCCTTTCTTTCAGCTGTGAGGAGGAAAGTGCAACTTTACAACCGATACAGGTAATTGATGGCACATCTCTTTGTTTCTTGATTTGAATTGATTTATTATTGTCACATGTATTAGTATACAGTGAAAGTTTTTGTTTCTTGTGTGCTATACAGACTGTTCATCGAGAAGGAAAGCAGAGAGTGCAAAATATAGTGTTACAGTCATGGCTAGGTTGTAGAGAAAGATCAGCTTAATGCATGGTAGGTCCATTCAAAAGTCTGACAGCAACAGGGGAGAAGCTGCTCCTTTGTTGGTTGGTATATGACCTCAGACTTTTGTACCTTTTTCCCGACGGAAGAAGGTGGAAGAGAGAATGTCTGACTGTGTGGGTCCTTAATTATGCTGGCTGCTTTGCCGAGGCAGCAGGAGATATAGACAGAGCCAATGGATGGGAGGCTAGTTTGCATGATGGATTGGGCTACATTCACGATTTTTTGTATTTCCTTGCGGTCTTGGGCAGAGCAGGAACCGTACAAAGCTGTGATACAACCAGAAAGAATACTTCCTATAGTGAATCTATAAAAGTTGGTGAAAGTCATAGCTGACATGCCAAATTTGCTTCATTTTCTGAGAAAGTAGAGGCGTTGGTGGGCTTTCTTAATTATAGTGTTGGCCTTTGTTTGGGGGGGGTGGGGGGAGGCGCGGAAACCAGGACAAGTCATTGATGATCTGGACATCTAAAAACTTGAAGCTCTGGACCATTTCTACTTTGTCCCCTTTCATGTAGACAGATGCATGACCTCCACTACGCTTCCTGAAGTTGATGACAATCTCCTGTGTTTTGTTGACATTGAGGGAGAGTTATTGTTGTCATACCAGTTCACCAGATTCCTTATCTCATTCCTCTTCTCTGTCTCGTTATTGTCTGAGATCAAAGAATGAAGTTCTCAGTGTGTAATTAGAACATTATTGAACTCAGTGGGTAGAGCACAGGACAGAGATGGGATTAAGCTTGCCTATGGCCAGGTTTCTGCACTTCCAATGGTGGACACAGATTCCTGAACTAATGCCCATGTGCCAGTGTCTGCTGCCAGTCCAACCACCGACAGCCATGCCTTAAATGTATACGAAGCCGGGGCCGGGTTTTGGACACAGTCATAGGATCTTAGAGATAAACTCTATAAATGAGGGTGGTAAACTCTTAAAATCAGGGTGGTAAGGGTATGGAATGCCCTGCCTGCTGCAGTTGTAGATGTGCCAAGTTTGGGGGCATTTAAGAGGTCAGTAGATAGGTTTATGGATGAAAAGGGAATGGTTTAGGTTAGAGGGTCATTGCTTTTTCTTAATTGGTCGGCGCAACATCGAGGGCCGAAGGGCCTGTTCTGCGCTGTAATGTTCTATGTTCTATGTAAACAGCATGGAAACAGGCCCTTCGGCCCAACTGGTCCATGCCAACCAGCTTTCTTAAACTGAACAAGCCCCATTTGCCTGTGTTTGGCCCATATCAAAATGGCAGATGGAATTTAATCCAGACAAATGCAAGGTGATGCATTTTGGAGGATCAGATTTAGGGTGTGAGTTATTCTGTAAATGGCAGAACCCTTAGGAACATTAACATACAGAGGGATCTGGACATGCAGGTACACAGTTCTCTAAAAGTGACAACACAGGGGGCCAAGGTGGTTAAGAAGGCATATGGTATGCTTGCCTTCATCAACCAGGGCATTGAGTACAAGAGTTGGGAAATCACGTTGCAGCTGTATTAAACCTTGGTTAGGCCACATTTAAAGAATTGTGTGCAGTTCTGGTCACCACACTACCAGAAGGATGTGAAAATTTTGGAGAGAATGCAGAGGAAGTTCACCAGGATGTTGCCTGGTCTCGCAGAGTGTTGGCTATGAGGAGAGGTTGAATAAACTAAGATTGTTTTCATTGGAATGACGGAGGCTGAGGGGAGACCTGTTAGAGGTCTACAAAATTGTGAGAGGCGTAGACAGGGATGGACAGTTGGAGGCTTTTTCCCCAGTGTGCAAGTCTTAATTACAAGAGGGTACAAGTTCAAGGTGAGAGGGGGTCAGTTTAAGGGAGTTTTTCATGCTGAGAGTGCTGGGTGCCTGGAGCATGCTGCCAAAGGAGGTGATAGAAGCAGGCATATTAGCAACATTTAAGAGGCATCTGGATGGAAATAGAAGGATACAGATCAAATAAGGCCAGAAGTCTTTTTTAGTTCAATTAGGGCATCATGATTGGCACAGGCTTGGAGGGCCGAAGGGCCTCTTCTTGTATTATACTTTTATTTGATCTTTGTTCTTGTCCTTAAACCTTTCCCATCCATGTACCTATCCAAATATCTTTTAAATGTAATTGTACCCACCTCTACCACCTCCTCTGGCACTTCATTTCATACCCACATCATCTTCCGCGTGAAAGAGTTACCCCTCAGGTCTCTTCTAAATCTTTCTCCTCTCATCTTAATCTGCACCTTCTAGTTTGAACTCTTCTACCCTGGGGAAAAGACCTCGGCTCCTCAACTTATTATTACCCCTCATGATTTTATAAACCTCTCATCCTCCTACACTCCAGGGAAAAAGTTTAAAGTTAATTTATTAGTGTTACATTAACACTGCAATGAAATTACTGTGAAAATCCCCTACTGGCCACACTTTGGCTCCTGTTCGGGTACACTGAGGGAGAACTTAGCATGGCCAATGCACCCTAACCAGCAGGTCTTTTGGACTGTGGGAGGAAACCGGAGTACTCAGAGGAAACCCACGCAGACACAGGGAGAACATGCAGACTCCACACAGACAGTGACCCAAAACGGGAATCAAACTCAGATCCCTGGTGCTGCGAGGTAGCGGTGCCAACCACTGTGCCGTCCTTTTCTAAGGAAAGGCAAAACCTTTACTGATTCCAAAACTGGGGTAGTCTGACCTTCCTGTGATTAAACTATACACGAGACATTTACTGTGACCATCACATTCCTGTTGTCTTCACTATCTGTCGTATTAATGCTTCTTATCTTTCCCCAGAGTCCTTCCATTAAGAAAGAAGTGGAGTCTCCCAGTGGGTCACCCCTATCTACAGATGATGGCCACCATCTGGAAAGACAACAGGTGAACTCGTGTTGAGTGACATGCCACATTGTCCAATGGTTGTGAGATTGCCTTAGTCCCATCTGTCTTGCTGCAGACTGTATTTCCTTGTTAATAAGGGGCCAGTGCCAAAGGCAATACCAGGGCAGTGCTGGGCATGACCCTCTGCTGTCTGGGGTTTATACTTACAGTGGTGGGTCCTCTTTGTCAAGTTCCCTTTAGTTCTGACGTTTTGGAAGGGAAACTCTTTACGTAGAGAGCATGACATAGTGAGAGGACTCAATTTCTTCACCCACAGAGTGGTGAATGTGTGGAATTCTCTGCCATAGGAAGTAGTTAAGGCCTTGTGTGATTTCAAAAAGAAATTAGATATACCACTTGGGGCTAAAGGATCAGGGGATATGGCGGGGGAGAGGGGGGGAATCAGGATGTTGAGTTTGATGATCAGCCATGATCAAAATTAACAGGGTGGAGCAGGCTCGAAGGGTCAAATAGCCTACTTCTGCTCCTAGTTTCTATGTCATGTCATTGAAATTTTCACAGTAACTTCTTTGCAGTGTTAATGTCAGCCTACTTGTGACGCTAATAAGAAAAACTTTAAAAAATGTATGGTAATGGTGTTCTTAACATCTTATGTTGGAAACCCCCTTAGAGGGCGGCATAATGATTAGCACTGCTGCCTTAAGCGCCGTGGACCTGGGTTCAAATCCTGGCTTGGTCAGCATGTGTGTGGAGTCTGTACATTCTACCTGTGTCTGCGTGGGTTTCTTCTGGTTGCTCTGGCTTCCTTGCACAGTCTGAAAGACATGCAGGTTAGGGTGCATTGGCCATGCTAAATTCTCCCTCAGTGTACCCAAACAGGCACTGGAGTGTTGTGACCAGAGGATTTTCACAGTAATTTCATTGCAGTGTTAATGTAAGCTGACTTGTGACACTAATGAATAAACTTTAAAGCTTTATTTTATTGGTGGAGGAGGTAGGGGAAGGAGAGATTATCTCAACGTGTAAATGCCATTTTTGGACTTCTGTTTGATTCTCCTGTCCACCTCCCCTCCCCCCTCCTTCCCCCAAGGAGCATTGTCAGGCGATGCAGCAGGACATAGATAGGCTGGTAGCTTGGGTAGACAGATGGCAGATGGAATTCAATCCTGATAAATGTGAGGTGATGCATTTTGGGAGAAAGAATGTAGGGAGCAGGTATATGATAAAGGGCAGACCTATTAAGAGTATAGAAACGCAGAGGGACCTGGGGGTGCAGGTGAACAAGTCTCTGAAGGTGGCAGAGCAAGTGGAGAAGGTTGTGAAAAAAACATATGGTATGCTAGCATTTATAGGAAGGGGTATAGAGTACAAGAGCTGGCCTTTAATGTTGCAGTTGTTTAAAACATTGGTTAGACCTCATTTGGAATACTGCGTCCAGTTCTGGTCGCCTTACTACCGCAAGGACGTGGAGACTCTGGAGAGAGTGCAGAGGGGGTTTACCAGGATGCTGCCTGGTATGGAAGGTCTGAGTTACGAGTAAAGGTTAGGCAAATTGGGACTGTTTTCCTTAGAAAGACTTAGACTTAGAGGAGATCTAATAGAGATATACAAAATTATGAGGGGTATAGATAGAGTAAATAGGGTTAAGTTTTTTCCTAGGATGGACTCGAATAGCACGAGAAGGCACGGGCTTAGGGTGAGGGGGGTAAGGTATAATTTGGATGCTAGAGGGAGTTTTTTCACACAGAGGGTGGTGGGGGTATGGAATGTGCTGCCAAGTAAAGTGGTGGAGGCAGGTACTCTGGAGTTATTTAAGAAATACTTAGATGGGCACATGAGCAGAATGGGAATGGAGGGGTATAGAAAACTGATTTAAAATAGGGATCATGAGCTTTGGGAGTCCCTGGGAAGTGTGTAAATAGATGATGATATTGATGTACTTGTTTTTATCCTACAGGTGCTTTGGTCCACCTTGTTGTCTAACGAGGGGCATACACGCGATGGGTCGTGAGAGGGCTGCTCTTGGATTTTTTCGAGAGTATTCTAGTGCTTCACGTCGTTAGTGTACGCTTGACCTGGACCATTTGATGGGCAACACGACAGCTCAGTGACTATTGCTGTGCTGTGCAGATACATGGATTTGGGCCTGTGACTGTGGGAGTTTGCGCATTCTCCCCGTGCTTGCGTGGGTTTTCTCTGGGTGCTCTGGTTTCCTCACACATGATGTAGAGATGCTGGCATTGGACTGGGGTAAACTCAGTAAAGTCTGGCAAGTGTTGCCAGACTTTACTGAGTTCCATCCACATCCCAAAGATGTGCTCTTGGGCTAATTGGCAAAACAAATTCTCCCTAAATTGTCTCAAATCCATAGATCTATAAACATTGACAGGGATCACGGGTAGGGTTGGGAACATCGGGGTGGCGGCACGGGCCCGTTGGGCTGAAGGGCCTGTTTCTCGTGCTGTTTTGTTCTTTGAACTTTTGCTCTTAACCCACCCACCAACCTTCCCAGCTGCTAGAAATGGTGAAAGTTCTCCTCACCCCCATTATGTCCTTCACAATCTCTTTGTGGCATCAATTTTGGCTGCCATTCTCTCGCTGTAACACAGAAGTGTAAAGCTTCAAAATCTTCAACAATCCCGATGCAAAAGATCAAGGAGAGAAACAAATCAGTGATTAACAACGTTGTATTTTCTTTTAGTCGTTGTTGGAATGTGAGTGTTAACGTCCATTCCTGATTGCCCTTTAGTGGTGAACTGTACAGGACCAAGTGGCTCGCTGTGGATTTGGGAGGAGGCATTTAAGAGTCAACTGCTTGGCTGGGGATAGGATCACATGTGGGTCAGAGAATCCTCCTCAGGAGGCTGTGAACAAACCAGATGGCCCCTACCCCAATTCGGTCGCTTCACCATTATTAATACGATTAGTGTTGAGTATTAGTATTGTAGAATCCCGATAGCGCCGAAGGAGGTCATTCAGCCCATCGAGCCTGTGTCGACCACAATCCCATCCAGGCCCTGTTCCCGTGACCCCACATATTTACCCTGACTCTAAGGAGCAATTAAGACAGCCAATACACCTAACCCGCACATCTTTAGACTGTGGGAGGAAACCGGAGCACCCAGACAAAACCCACGCAGACACAAGGAGAATGTGCAGTCTTTACACAGACAGTGTGACGGCTTTGGATGGATGAGTGCAGCTCCAACAGCAGTTGAAGCTCAACACCACCCAGGACAAAGCAGCCCTGAGATTGGCACCACATCCACACCATTCAGTCCTTCTGCCACCGACGCTCAGTAACAGGCATCTGTTGCACTGCAGCAACTCACCAAGATTCCTTCCAAACTCCATGGCCACTTCCATCTAGAAGGACAAGGACAGCAGATATATGAGGAACATCACCAAGTTCCCCTACAAGTCACTCACCATCTCGACCTGGAAATATATCGGCCGTTACTTCACTGATGCTGGGTGGAACTCCCTCTCTAACAGCACTGTGGGTCAACCCACAGCACAGGAAATGCAGTGATTGAAGCAGGCAGCTCACCACCACATTCTCAAGGAGCAACTAGGTTGTGTAATAAATGCTGGCCTAGCCAGCAACACCCTGTCCTATGATTGAATAAAAAAAAATTCTATCCCAGTTTATTAATTACCTGAATTTAAATGCCTCCATTATTGGTGATGGGATTTGAACTTGTGATCTAAGAGGATTAATCTGGGTTTCTAGCCCAGAGACATTCCCACTTTGCTATTCAATATGTCTATTTGTGCTACCTCTAAATTACTCTGATGTAGCTTCCAGCTGTGGGTGCAGCGATGCTGTTCCAAATACTGGAGCAGGGCTTGAAGGGCTGAATGGCCTCCTCCTGCTTCTATCTTCTACGTTTTTATGTAAATAATCAACTATAACAACTTCTGTTTGTCCACAGACTCTGCAACAAGTAAAGACCAACAGAGAGGGCCGCCGGAATGGTAAGTCTTTAGACTGAGGGATAAGATAGAAGGTCAAAACTAGGGCAATAGACATGTGTATATGTCTATATATATATGTATATATATATACCTTTGATTTGATTTATTATTGTTACATGTATTGGAATAAGTGAAAAATATTGTTTCTTGCAGTTGAAGCATACTGTTCATAGAATACATAGAGGAGAAGGAAAGGAGAGAGTGTTACAATCATAGCTAAGGTATAGAGAAAGATCAGCTTAATTTATGGTAGGTCCATTCAAAAGTCTGATGCAGCAGGGAAGGAGCTGTTCTTGAGTCGGTTGGTACGTGACCTCAGACTTTGGTATCTTTTCCCAACGGAAGAAGGTGGAAGAGAGAATGGCCGGGGTGCGTGGGGTCCTTGATTATGCTGGCTGCTTTGCCGAGGCAGCAGGAAGTGTCAATGGATGGGAGGATGGTTTGAGTGATGGACTGAGCTACCTTCACAATCCTTTGTAGTTTCTTGCGGTCTTGGTCAAAGCAGGAGCCGTACCAATCTGTGATAAAACCGAACAGGCTGCTTTGTATGATGCGTCTGTAAAAATTGGTGAGAATCGTAGCAGACATGCCGAATTTCCTTAACCTCCTGAGAAAGTAAAGTTTCACTAATGGACGGTTTCACCAAAGTGAATTCACTCTTTGTCTTACTCTGACAGTGAAGCGTAAGGGTTTGTTTAACAGCTTGACAAGATAATGTGATTAGCACTGGGACGCTTCCTGATAGGAGGACACAGGGTTATTCAAAAACCTTAAGTGTGAGGACGTGAGTTCAAATCCCACTGCCACTAACTCCGTCACTGATAGCTCTCCCCCAACGTGAAATCAATCCTTAAATTAAAATAATTCCATCAGTGAAATTTTATTAACTCCGCGTGCGAATACACGGGGGAGCTGGGGGATTAAGTTGAAGATCAGCTGTTTGAGCAGAAACTCAATGCGGCTCCTGCAATTGGAACTGACGGCTATGAAATGGGATAACATCCCAGCTCAGTCTGCTGCAGTTCAAAGATCCTCTCGTATGAAGGATTATTCAGCAAAGAGGCAGATTGTACCACTTATTATCTGTGTGTAACTCCGTCTGTCTCTCTGCAAAACACGTGATTCAATTAGCCTCCACCTGTACTTTTTCTTCAATATTCCTCGCAAAAGGTTTTTCAAGAATCGAGACTCCAACTTGACCTCAAATTTAGAAGAAATATTAGACCATTAGTTCCAAATAACACATCAGAAATTGATGCTGTCCCCTTTCTGACCCAGACTCCAGCAATCTGATTATTTTAATGCATGCCTGGGAGAGAAATGTAAGACTAAACAATCCATTACGTTTTCATAAAGACAAGATTGGACACTGGATAATACTCTGCACTGTAAAATGTCATGGTACAAATAGCAATGTACAGCCTCCTCAACGGTGCTTGGGTATGTTTGAAGGTGGAAATTCTATTCTCGTTACAGAATCCCATATGATCCTGACAGTGCAGAAGGAGGTCTTTCTGCCCATCGGGCCTGTACTGACAACAATCCCAACAATCCCATCCCCGTAACCTTGACACTAATGGCCAATATAGCTTGGCCAAACCCATCTAACTTATCAATATTGAGACATTAATGGGTAATTTAGCATGGCCAATCCACCTAGCCTGCACTTCTTTGGGCACTAATGGGGAAGCACTGTAGCACAGCGGTTAGTACTGCTGCCTCACAGTGCCAGAGGCCTGGTTCGATTCCTGACTTGGGTCACTGTCTGTGTTTGCACATTCTCCCCGTGTCAGTGTAGATTTCCTCCGGCTGCTCCAGGTTCCTCCCACAGTCTGAAAGGTGTGCTGGTTAGGGTGCATTGGCCGTGCTAAATTCTCCCTCAGTGTACCTGAACAGGCACTGGAATGTGGTGACTCACAGATTTTCACAGTAACTTTGTTGCAGCGTTAATGTAAGCCTACTTGTAACACTAATAAACGTGAGAGGGGAGAACATGCACACAGACAGCAATCCAAGCTGGGAGTTGAGGCTGGGTCCCTGGCGCAGTGAGGCAGCAGTGCCAACCACTGTGCCACCATGCCACCCCTCTCAATTTTCTGAAGGCAGGGCATGTTTAATGCATCGAAATTACTAATCAGAAGCAAGTCTCTCTGGAAGCCTGGCTATCTCCAATGATGGCACAGAAGGGGAGAGTGGAATATAGAGCAATGAACAATATTTCTTGGGAAATGGTTTCACTCGAGACAGCTACTCCCGACTCAGCTTTCCAAAAAGAGGGCAACATTGCCCCCTAGTGCACTGAATTCAAAATCCATCCTTTCCAAAACCTCTGGTGGTCACAACCCCTGCTTACCTCATTCTGCCTACCCTACAGTGTCCAAACCTGAGCTACCACGTTCGACAGAGTGCTCAGTTACCATGGCCTACTCTTGTTAAACACTTGTCCTTGTAGACTGAGTGGTCGTGAGGAAATATGATGATGTGGTCACACGTAAGATGGGGTGTTGGGAGCCTGCCAGTTACCCCCAGGATCTCGGACATAATACTGTATATAACTATTGAGCTTAGGAATGGACTACCTTTGTTGCAAGTTCCTGATATTGGGGGGAGCCCACAACATTCTACAATCCTGACCGCAAATTCTGCCATATTTCATAAATCTCCACCAAAGCTGTCCATCCACAATGATAGCAGTGCAAACTATGGCTGCCAGACACCAGTGGAGCGGCGCAGTGGTTAGCGCTAGTGCCTCACAGCACCAGGGATCTGGATTCAATTCCGGCCTTGAGTCGCTGTCTGTGCGGAGTCTGCACATTCTCATCATGTCTGCGTGGGTTTCCTCCAGGTGCTCCAGTTTCCTCATGCCAAAATTGTGCAGATTATGTGGATTGACCACGGTAAATTGCACCTAAGTATCAGGGGGATTAGCAGGGTAAATACATGAGGTTACAGGACTAAGGTCCATGTGGGATTGTTGTCAGTGCTGGCTTGATGGGCCGAATGGCCTCCTTTTGCACTGTAGTTGTTCCTTGATTCTTCTGCGCAGATACCACGATATAGATTAGGTCGTCATTTAGGATAGGGAACAGTCTCATTCACCTCAGAGTCACCAGCGAGCTCTCATTCTCCTCTCTTTATCTTCCAGCCAGGGCCAAGAGGTGTAAGCGGATCAGGCCTTTGGATGAGGATCAGGTAGGTGTGATTGACCTTCCTGAAGAAAGGAGGAAGGGAGGGGAGAATTTTGTATACATGGAGAAACACAAGACCCAATTTCAACTCCCTGGGCCTGAGGAGAGGGAGATATGAGGTTGGGGGTGGTGGGAGGGCAGTTGTGGGGGGTGAGATGGGGTGGTGGGCAGTGGGCAGGAGGGTGGAGATCTTGATCACACTCCACTTTCTGATATACATCCTGGTGTTTTTCTTGCCCACTGCACGATGAGGCACAGTTTTGCCACAATGCAACACCAGGTTGGCTGAGGTCTTGTTCAGCATTTGGCCCCAATTATATATGTTGGCTCACAATTTTGTTATTTATGGCAAGGCCATACAAGTCACAGGATAATGCCATCCAGGCTTGGGGAAGCAGATCCAGGATTAGGACAGGCCTGGGTGAGAGGCTTTGAAACTTTTGTTAAGAGGGATGCGGTCGTTCCCCTTCCAGCAGCACACCTCCTGGCTCCACTGTGCCATCCCAAAGAGGCAAAGATGTTAGACTGTGATTTTATGATTCCTACTCCTTTTCTAGAAGTTCATAAGATATAGGATCAGAATGAGCCCATTCGGCCCATCAAGTCCGCTCTGCCTGGCTGATATGCTCCTCCTCCCTGCCTTCTCCCCATAACCCTTCACCCCATTACCATTAAAAATCTGCCTACCTCCTCCTTAAATTTACTCACTCTCCCAGCATCCACTGCACTTTGGGGTAGCAAATCCCACAACCCTTTGGGAGAAGTAGTTTCTCCTCAACTTTGTTTTCAATTTGCTGCCCCTTATCCTAAGACTATGACCTCTCATCCTAGAAAGTCCCACAAAGAAAACATCCTCTCCACATCTACTTTATCCATGCTTTGTATCATCTTGAATACCTCAATTTGATTTCCCCTCATTCTTCTACATTCCAGAGACTATAGGCCTAAACTGTTCAATCTCTCCTCACACGACAAACCCCTCATCTCTGGAACGAACCTTGTGAACCTCCTCTGAACTGCCTCCAATGTCACCGCATCTTTCCTATGGGGATCAAAACTGTGCACAATACTCCAGGTGCGACCTCACCAATACCTTGTACAGTTGCAGTAAGTAGTTTCATAGCACCAAGTTACAATCTGACAGGTTTATTTGGAATCACGAACTTTCGGAGCTCTGCTCCTTCATGGATGGACTCGGTGAAGGAGCAGTGCTCCGAAAGCTCGTGATTCCAATTAGACCTGTTGGACTTTAACCTGATGTTGTGAGACTTCTTGCTGTGCCCACCCCAGTCCAATGCCGACATCTCCACTTGTACGGTGGCAAGAATCCTTCTTTACCTTAATATTCTATTCCTTTAGCTATAAATGTTAACACTCCATTCATTTTCTTTATTATCTGCTGTACTTGCTTGCCAGTTTTCTGTGACCCATGAAGAAGGACTCCCAGATCCATCTGCATCGGAGCATGCCAAAGAGAGGAGAGAGGAGGCCTGTCACAGTTGGTTATCCATGTTGTCTTCTTGCCTTGCAGATTGATGGCCCCTTTCCGAAGGACCCCAGGTTCCGCGATATGGGGGAGGAAATTCCGAGTGGGAATCAGTACTTGCAGTGTCCATGGCCTCGTCTGGGCAAACACAGTGCACAGCCATTCCCTGGCCTGAGAGGTAATCAGTGGTGATGAGTTGACATCCTGGGTAAGGAACAATAGGCAGGATTTAACTCCCACCTGGCCCCGGCAGGTTTTTGGGATGGCACGGTGGTTAACCCCATGTAACCCCTTGCTAGTCCTTCTGACACTAAGTGGCAATATAGCATGGCCAAACTACTTAACCTGCACATCTTTGGACACTAAGAGGCAATTTAGCATGGCCAATCCATCTAACCTGCACATCTTTGGACACTAAGAAGCAATTTAGCATGGCCAATCTACCTAACCTGCATACCTTTGGACACTAAAGGGCAATTTAACATGGCCAATCCACCTAACCTGCACATCTTTGGACACTAAGGGGCAATTTAGCATGGCCAACCTATCTAACCAACATATCTTTCAGACTGTGGGAGGAAACCAGAGCACCCGGAGGAAACCCATGCAGACACAGGGAGAATGTGCAAACTCCACACAGACATTGACCTGAGGCAGGAATCAAAGCCAGATCCCTGGCATTGATGTTAATCAACATGCTGCTGGTTCAGGAAGGTTATTTTTCTAAGGTGAATTAATTTTGGGTTGGCCTTGCCTGCAAAGGCTCACAACCCATGAAATAAATTTTTAAAAATCTGTCTTGAGAATTATTACCATTCCTCAATAATAAAAGCAGAAAATGTTGGATCTGGAATGAGAGAGAAACAGAGTTAACACTTCGAGTCTACTGACCCTTCTACAGAATTCCTTTCTCGCCATTCCTTTATAGTTTTCCTCATTCAATGACCCCCTTAGTTGTTTATTCTGATTGTTATAAACTTAACGATGATCTTTTACACCTCTCACATTTTTTGCTAACATGCCACCTCTTGTTCTCCAACACTTTGTGAAGTTGGGAAGGTTTACATCAGGAATAATTAACCTCACATTAATGCAGCATTGTTCCAAATGCCACCAAAGTGGTTTCAGAACTTGCAAACTTGCAACTATTCACATTGCTGCTGCTTTTACAATGAGTAACCGCTTTGTATATCTGCTGCTTTATTCCAGAATCCAGTTCTTGCACAATCCAGAGTCCGACAAGGAGGGACAGTGATGGAGATCTGGACACTGATGCTGATGAACTTCCAGCCTGCACCAAGTTTAAGTATCCTTCGCACAGGTCATTGCAATTTCAGTTCTGGCCCAATAGCATCCCTTAAAATAAAATTCCAGCAGTGGAAAATATTGGAGATAGGGAGCAATTCTCCCAGCCCACTGTGCTACTTGAGTATCGGTATATAAAAACCCTGGAACTGAATTCTCTCCCCAGACCCCCGCTGGGAGTGATTCCCTCTGACAGAGTTTACTCCTGCTCTCCCCTAATGGGGAACAGGTAGCCCATCCCCACTGGGGGGGGGGGGGGAGAGGACATTGCCTCCCTCCCTGGGAGGAAAGGGGTAAGAGGGAGTGTCCCTTGGGCAGTGCCAGCCTGGACCCTGGCATTGCCAAAGGGACAAAGCAGCACTGTCCAGTGGGGGATCTTGGCACTGTCTAATGGGCATTGGCAGTGCCAAGGGATGGAAGCTGTCGGGTTGAGTCTATGGTGGGGGGGGGTGATCAATGCAGTGGGGGGGATTCGCTGCCACTCTACAAGCCGATTGCTGGGGGAGGAGGTATTGAGGACGATCAGGATTGGCCATCGGGGACGGGGGGTGGGGGTGGAGGGTGGATCATAGTGGGGGAGAGGTAAGGCTCCCAATGGGTGGTCAGGGATAATCACCGGGGTGGGGTATGGGGAGATTGGGGCTACCGCGATGGGGGGAGATTGGGATTGGCTATGTGAGGAAGGGATGGGAGTGGACATCGGGGTGGGTCCAGAAGGGAGGGAAAGCAGTGATCATTGAGTGGGTGGGGAGGGGTTGGTTCTGAAAGCCAGTGATGGGGGTCACGGGGAAGGGAGTGATTGGGAGGTTGACAAAGGGGCGCCACCGCACAAGCGATGATTTTGGCGTTGACAGATTGGCACATGCCAGCGGGAATTGGCCCTGTTCCCCTCAGAGTGAATCCTGCTGGGGCACTCTGTGATGTACTGAGATTCATTCCGGAAATCACACTAAAAAAAAACCAGTGGGATTTACTCCCATTTTTCCGCACCTTAGTAATTTAGAATTGTTTTGGGAGAATCTTTGTCTAGATCTCTTAGTCTGAGCACAGCAGCTGTTTACAGCCTCTCCGATCTCTTTGATTGAAGATGTTCTGAATGTTCCCTTGACCAAGGGATTGTACAGGTGCTCAACGGTGGAGAGACTAACCGGCCCAGCCCAGAAACTGTTGGAATCACAGGATAGATACCTGGATAACGTGGTGATGAGGCAAGTTTAACATTGCTGGGTTAGACGGAAATAGAGCGAAAATAAGGAACATCATGACCTCCCATTTCTACGAATGATTGAATCTGGGTGTATCCAGAGCAGCACAGTGGCACAGTGGTTAGCACTGCTGCCTCACAGCAGCAAGGACCTGGGTTTGATTCCCGGCTTGGTTTGCACATTCTCCCTGTGTCTGTGTGGGTTTCTGCCGGGTGCTCTGGTTTTCTCCCACAACCCAAAGATGTGTAGATTAGGTGGATTGGCCATGCTAAATTGCCCCTTAGTGACTAATAAAGTGCCGGTTGGTTGGATTTGCCCTGTGAAATTGCTCCTTAGTGTCAGGGGATTAGCAGGGCAGATATGTGTGGTTTAGGGGATAGGGTCTAAGTGGGATTGTTGTCAGTGCAAACTCAATGGGCTGAACAGCCTCCTTCTGCACTGTAGGGGTCCTATGAATTGCCAGTCACGTTAACTGAGGGAAGGAGATCTTATTGCCGTCTTGGACTCTGGGCATGCATGGTCAGATACTGTGGGATCTTCCTCTATTGACTGGTGGTCTCATTGTACACGTTGGTCTGGAAGGGATTGGGGGGAAGGGGGACAAAACCAGAGGTGGTCTGGACAAACAGTGGGCTTTCAGACAGGTCTCGGAAATAGGTGCACTTGGAAACGTTTCTGCTTCAACTTTCTGCAGAATGATAAACACAGACGAGGACAAAGGTGTGACATCGGAAATCCTGAAAGCGCGAATCGGTGAGCTGACCCAGAAGCTGCTACGGAGGGAAACATACAAATGTCACGTGTGTATGGTAAGCAGTTGTTGCTGAAATACTTGATTCCATCTTACCTCCCCCCTCCTCTCCCAAGAGGCATTCTCCGTGGAATTCTCCGTCCGTCCACGCCAGCGGGGCCGGAGAATCCACGCCTGGTTCCCGCCTGCGTGGGTTGACATCGATGGAAATTCCCGGATTGCTTGTGACAGGCAAACAACACGCCACCTCCTGCCGGGGTGGGGTAACCCCCAGCTGGGAGGCCGGAGAATCTCACCCGTGGATTCTGAGTGGCTTCCCTGGTGGCACTGAGATCAATTGTAAGATCCCAAGTGAAGCCCAAACTGGTTCCTGATCTTTTCCCTATCATGACGCAACACAATACTACAGGGCAGAGGATCATGAGTGTCTGGAACAAGCTGCCAGAGGTAGTAATAGAGGCGGGTACAATTTTGTCTTATAAAAAGTGGTTAGATGCGCATCGAGGGATATGGACCAAACGTGAACAATTGGGACTAACTTAGGGGTTAAAAAAAAGGGCAGTATGGACAAGTTGGGCCTCAATGAGTCTATGATTGCTAACAATTTTGAGGCACTTCTCCCCCTTTCTGGGAACTTCATTTTTTAACTTCTCCCTGTCTTCTCGCCTGCGTTTTTTAAACCTCTCTCTCTCTCTGTCTTTCTCGCTGCTCCAAGGATGCTTTTGCTCCCCTTTTTGAGTTTTGGTTTTCTGTGTGGGTACAATGGAGATCTTATCCTTCACTTCCAAGTCCCATTAGCCATGGGCACGGCCAGTGTACATCTCTCTCTCTCTCCCAGCTGAGGGAGACCTGAGATTCATTGGGTTTCAGAGATGTCAATTACAGAGGGTGGTTAGTTTGGATTTAATCACATGAATTTTGTCTTTTCATGACACATTACAGCAGATTTTTATTTTATACATTCACGAGATATGGGTGTCATTGGCTGGGCCAGCATTTATTGCCCATCCCTAGTTACCCTTGGAGGGCAATTGAGGGTCAACTACATTGCTGCGGCTCTGGAGTCCCAAGTAGACCAGACCAGGTCAAGAAGGCAGATTTCCTTCTCTAAGGAGACATTGGTGAACCAGGATGGGATTATCCGACAATAATTTCATGGTCAGTAGACCCCTAATTCCAGATTTTTTTTAAAATCAAATTCAAATTCCACCAAATTTGGCAGGATTCGAACCCGGGTACCCAGAACATTAGCTGAGTTTCTGGATGATAATACTACTGGGCTATCGCCTCCTCTTAGGCCGAATGAAATACAGGTGGTGGGGAAGTGGGGCCTTGAGCCTTTGAACCAAATCCAGAAAGGATTTTGAGAGCACGGTGGGGCACAGGTTAAGAGGGAGCGTTCTCTGTATCAATTGTCTAAAGACAGGTTAATTTTTTGAAATGGAAAGCAAGCTGGAGCACGCTGTCCTGGAGGTGGGGTTGGGGGAGCGGCACACTAAATCTTTATTCTGTTAGGAAGCTGAACTCAGCCAGTTTCGAGGAGTTTACTCTGTTGAATGCCTGAAGCATGACTGCCTGAATGTGGCTGACGTCATGTTTCTTCACGGCATCTTGCTTTGCTCCAACCGCCTGGACTTGCGACTCCCTCGCCTTGGGGCTGGGCCTCTCCCACAGAGGTTCCTTCTGCTGGAGGAGGAAGCAAGCCGAGATCACGGATGTATCCCTTTCCACCTCTCGCTCATCCGGAAGGCCCTTTGCTGCGATTCGACTCTTCTGCTCAACCAATTTCCAAGCCCTTCCCTGGGGCAAATAGTCATAGGAATCCTACAGTGCAGAAGGAGGCCATTCGGCCCATCGAGTCTGCACCGACTATAATCCCACTCTGGCCCTAGCCCCACATTTACCCACTGATCCCTCTAACCTGCACATCTCAGGACACTAAGGACAATTTTAGCGTGGCCAATCAACCTAACCCATACATCTTTGGACTGTGGGAGGAAACCAGAGCATCTGGAGGAAGCCCACACAGACATGGGGAAAATGCACAAACTCTACACAGATGCTGACCCAAGCCGGCACTCTGGGTTAGTTGGATTGGCCATGCTAAATTGCCCCTCAGTGTCAGGGGGACTAGCTAGGGTCAATGATTTGGGGATAGGTGGGATTGCAGTCGGTGCAGACTCGATGGGCCAAATGGCCTCCTTCTACGCTGTAGGATTCCAACCGGCTTAATCTCTCCTCATGGGATAGACCTGCCATCCCAGAATAACTGGTGTGCTGAGCTGGCAGACAAAATTCGGAGACTCCACATTGTGGGAACTAGAAGGTTCACTGCCAAAACTCAATGACAATTCCATGTCTAATTCTCTCTCTCTCTCTCTCTATAGGGATCATATTCAGTGCCTCTGGCATCAATCCATTGTTGGCACATACACTGTGAGGAATGCTGGCTTCGCACATTGGTAAGGTCACTCAGAACAAACCTTACAAGCTGTTCCTCCCCTCATTTTGTGAAATATCTTCCCCCTTAGTGAAGGCTTTCATTCACACATCAACTACTGGGAGAATGGAGGGCTGGCACAGCACCGGGAACCCAGGTTCAATTCCGGCCTCGCGTGACTGCCCATGTGAAGTTTGTATGTTCTCCCCGTGTCTGTATGGGTTTCCTCTGGGTTTCCGAATGGCCTCCTTCTGCACTGGAGGGACGCAATGGTAATCTCATTCTTGACAAATTTCTCTCAGTATTCTTGACGTTGGGGTGGGGGGATAATTTGTCAGTACTAAGAAAAGCTATTCACATGTGTAAGCTGCCATCAGTCTGGTCAACAAACTATTCGACAGCGAAAGGCATCACACTCAAGCCTGCATGCTATTCCGGGCACAGGTCGAAGTTCAGAGGTCACCGGGATCTCGTGATCCTGCTGGGATTCAATAGACTTTCCTCTTTCTCGATGATGGGTCTGAGACACAGCAGGGCTGGAACATTCTGGACATTACAGTGAGTGATTTTACACTGCCCATTCGGCCCCAGGACTCAATCTGTTACCTCGGGTGAGAACAATCCAGTTGGTGCAGACGTGGTTTTTGATGTTCAGACAGTAGACAGAAGGTTCCGGTTTTCTCTCGGAGTGCTGTCTCCGAGATGGGAGAAGTGGTGTGTAGCCCGCCTGCTGCAGTGTTGGCTGGGGGTGTGTCCCGTCGGTGAAAACAGCTTTCCGGGGATAAGCATCCCGGATCGTCAGTGTTAAAAATCAGAAATGCTGACTCCCCCCACCCCACCCCCCCCCACCCCACCTCCCCCCAGCCTCCCCACCTCCACAACCCTCTCCAAGGACACAGGGACCACCCAGGATACAAGGAACTAACCATCTCCACCCTCAACAGATATGGGGAACAGTCACCTCCATGGACATGAGCAACATTGCCCCCTTCATGGATATGGGGAATTCCCCCCCTTTCTATGGATGCAGGGACCCTCCCCCTCCATGGATATGGGGACCTCCCTTCAAGAATACAGGGAACCCCCCCCTCCCCCTCCATGGGTACAGGGATTCCCTTGCTCCATGAACATGGAGAATCCCCTCCTCCATGGATACGGGGAAACGCCCCCTTTCCATGGATTCAGGGAATCCCCCCTCCATGAATCTGAATACCACTTCCATGGATATAGCGTACACCCCACTCCCCACAATGTATACGGGACCCCCCCACCACCACCCCCTCCCCACACATGAACATGAGGAATCTCACACCACACACACACACACACACACACACACACACACACCACACACACACACACACACACACACACACAGGTGGGGACCAATATGCATGCGGGGATCCTGCTTTGCGCAGGGGAACCCACTCCCATACACATGGGAAATCCCCTTTCCTTTACAGATATGGAGAGCACCCACCTCGGAGCTTCCCGGAGACATTTCCCGGCACTGCCCCCTTGGCAGGCATGTCTCCAACCACTGTGCCGCCGTGCCACCCATGATTAGGTTCTATGACCAAGATCTGGTGTCAAACTTCATCTTATAAATTTCACGGGAAGCTCCTTGCGATCTTTCATTATGTTAAAGGTGCTATATAGATAGAAGTTGTTGTCATGGGGCCTTCTCCTGGTCTTCCTTTATGCTTAGTTCAGGAGATGAGGATTTTAGATGCGACCTTGTGCCTTTGTAGCTGGGAGTGTTCTGAAAACTGACCAAGCTGGGCGGTGCGATGGCACAGTGGTTAACACGACTGCCTCACAGCACTAAGGACCTAGGTTCAAGTCCCGGCTTGGGTCACTGTCTGTGTGGAGTCTGCATATTCTCCCCATGTCTGTGTGGGTTTCCTCTGGGTGCTCTGGTTTCCTCCCACAGTCTGAAAGTTAGGGTGCGTTGGCTGTGATAAATTCTCGCTCAGTGTAATCGAACAGGTGCCAGAATGTGGCGACTAGGGGATTTTAACAGTAATTTCATTGCAGTTAATGAAGCTTACTGTAACAAATAAATAAACTTTAAGTGTGTGAAACCCATAATATCCTCATGTCTTTTTTCTTCTCTGTTTATTGCAGGGGTCTAAGAAGCTGTGCCCTCAGTGTAACACCATCACGTCACCAGGAGACCTGCGCAGGATCTATCTGTAACTCCTGGACTCCAAAATGAAGCAAGCCTTTGATTTGAGGGGATGTGGGAAAAGGGATGAGGAGGTGGGGGGGAGCACAGTGGTGATGGTGGGGGCACAGAAGGCAGGGGAGGGTTTTCCAGGAACAGACTGTCACTTTGTACGCTCATAAACAATCTTCAATGTAAGCATTCCCGAAATGTTGAACTCATTAATGTTCCAACAGTGTGAGTGAGGCTTTTCCAGAGTGAGGGGCGGAGACCATACTTCAGTTTGCAATCAAAAAGTTAATTTGTGGATAAAGAACAAAGAACAAAGAAAATTACAGTACAGGAACAGGCCCTTCGGCCCTCCAAGCCTGCACCGACCATGCTGCCTGACTGATCTAAAGCCCCTTACTCTTCTGGGGTCCATATCTCTATATTCCCATTCTATCCATGTATTTGTCCAGATGCCCCTTAAAAGTCACTGTCATATCTGCTTCCACTACCTTCCCCGGCAGCGAGTTCCAGGCACCCATCTGTGTAAAAAGACTTGCCTTGCCCATCTCCTTTAAACATTGCCCCTCATACCTTAAACCTGTGCCCCCTGTAATTAACTCTCCCATTCTGGGAAAAAGCTTCTGACTATCCACTCTGTCCATGCACCTCATAATCTCCTGCGTTTACACATTGCCAGCATCTACATTTTCAACTGAGTTTGAAGTTTAAATAATCTCTATCCATATTTAGAGTCATAGAGGTTTACAGCATGGAAACAGGCCCTTCAGCCCAATTTGTTCATGCGCCCTTTTTTTAACACCATACCAGTCCCAATTGCCTATATCCCTCTATACCCATCTTCCCCATGTAACAGTCTAAAAACTTTTTAAAAGACAAAATCATATCTCCTTCTACAACTACCATGACAGCTTGTTCCAGACACTCAATCCCTCTGGGTGAAAATATTGCCCCGCTGGACACTTTTGTATCTCTCCCCTCTCATCTTAAACCTGTGCCCTCTAGTTTTAGACTCCCCTACCTTCGGGAAAAGGTGTTGACTATCTAACTAATCTGTGCCCCTCATTATTTTATACAACTCTATAACATTACCCCTCAGCTTCCTACACTCCAGGGAAAAAAGTCTCAGTCTATCCAGCCTTTCCTTATAGCTCAAACCATCAAGTCCTGGTAGCATCCTAGTAAATCTTTTCTGCACTCTTTCTAGTTTAATAATACCCTTTCTATAACAGGATGACCAGAACTGTACACAGTATTCCAAATATGGCCCTACCAATGTCTTGTACAACTTCAACAAGACATCCCAACTCATGTATTCAATGTTCTGACCAATGAAACCAAGCATGCCGAATGCCTTCTTCACCACTCTGTCCACCTGTGACTTCATTTTCAAGGAGTTATGAACATTTACCCCTCGATGTCTTTGTTCTATAACTCTCCCCAGCGCCCTACCATTAATTGAGTAGGTTCTGTCCTGATTCGATCTATCAAAATGCATCACCTCACATTTATCTAAATTAAACTCCATCTGCCACTTGTCAGCCCACTGGCCCAATTGATCAAGATCCCGTTGCAATTGGAGATAACTTCATTCACTGTCCACTATGCCTTCAATATTGGTGTCACCTCAAACTTACTAACCATGCCTACTAAATTCTCATCCAAATCATTAATATAAATGACAAATAAGAGTGGATCCAGCACCAATCCCTGAGGCACACTATTGGTCGCAAGTCTCCACTTTGAAAAACAACTCTCTACTTCGTTTCTGTCATCAAGCCAATTTTGTATCCATTTGGCTACCTCACCCTGGATCTCGTGAGATTTAATCTTATGCAGCAACCTTCCAAGTGGTACCTTGTCAAACGCCTTGTTAAAATCCATGTAGACAACATCAACTGCACTGCCCACATCTACCTTGTTGGCTGCCCCTTCAAAAAACTCAATCAAATTTGTGAAATATGATATTCCACTCGCAAAGCCATGCTGACTGTCCCTAATCACACTTTGCCTATCTAAATGTCTGCCAACACATATATAGCTACAAGAATCTGTGCACTTGTGTGGCTCATTACAACTGCTTCCTTCTTTCACTTCCTTCAGCAAAGGAGATGCTGGACAGAGGCTGTAGAAGTTGGATTACACCCTCTGCATTGAGAATGTGGCCTTGTTTTGTTGTGGTTTCCAAAGGCAGTACTGTGGGGGAACTGTAGGGGGCAGAGCTGCACTACCTTTGCAAGCAGCACTGAATGTTAAATGGACCAAGTCCCAGGAGGGCTCGGGGTCAGGGGTGGGGGCAGTAACTGTAAGTAAAGCATCCATAGACTGGAAGATTTCAATACATCTTCACAGATGTACCTTCGATGTACTGGTGTAATTGCAGGGAAGAACATTGATTATTAAAGATGTGTTTAATTACTGTGTTTTTGACCTGTTCACACATTGGCCCCTCTTGCACTGGGGCTTTAACAGAAGCAGCTCCATTTTTAGCATGGCCGTTTTTGCAGCGAGAAGTACTTTCGTTCACCGCTCCAACTGAGAAAATGAGGGGGAAGGATGATGGGGAGGTTGGGAGGGGGAGATAAACTTGATATGAAGACCAGCACCAGATGAACTCTCTAACCCTCCCTCTCTTTCGTGACTCTTCACTGTGTGTGTCTGCCCCCACCGACTGGGGAACAAGAGCATTATGGTGGGGGTGGCGAGCTCGCCCACACTTTAACACACTGGGTGTGTCGAGGATTGTCGCAAAGTGGCAGCGTCATTAAGTGCCAGCTTCACTCGTTGAGCGATCTCAGCCCAGATCGGAGGACATTCTTCGACAGTGCATTGACCAAAATCAATGATCAGAAGACTGTATTAACTAGTGGGAAACAAATTGTGTTAAATAGAACCTGCTATGGTGCAGAAGGAGGCCATTCAACCCATCAAGTCTGCACCAACTCTGTGATTGTGTATCTTACCCAATCCTGCTCACCCGCTCTATAATGTCACACCTTCATCATAGTCAATCCACCTAACCTACACAAGCTTTGGACACCAAGGGGCAATTTAGCATGGCCAATCCACCTAACTGTACATTTTTGGATACTAAAGGGCAATTTAGCATTGTCAATCCATCTAACCTACACATCTTTGGACACTAAGGGCCAATTTAGCATAGCCAATCCACCTAACCTGCACATCTTTGGACACTAAGGGGCAATTTAGTATGGCCAATCCATCTAATCTGCACATCTTTGGACACTAAGGGGCAATTTAGCATGGACAATCCATCTAATCTGCACATCTTTGGACACTAAGGGGCAATTTAGCATGGACAATCCATCTAACCTACACATCTTTAGGCTGTGGGAGGAAATTGAAGCACCCAGGGGAAACCCGTGCAGACTCGGGGAGAATGTGCAGACTCCAAACAGACAGTGACTCAAGGCTGGAATCAAACCTGGGTCCCAGGCGCTCTGAGGCTGCAGTGCTAATCACTGTGCCATCACGCCACCCACTGCAACACCCCCCCCCCCCCCCCCCCCCCCCCCCCAACACCATAGCTGCTCCTGTGAGAGTAAATACAATGATAAACTGTTCCCCGAGTTGTCAACAGCATTGCAATAATTTCTAATAAATTCCTTTGTGGCCGTGACTGCATTTATTGCCCATCCCTAACTGCCCTTGAACTAAAAGGCTTGCAAGGCTGTTTTTAAGAGGATGATTAACAGTCAGCCACATTGCTGTGGCTCTGGAGTCACACGTAGGCCAGACCAGGTAAGGATGGCAGATTCCCTTCCCAGATGGGTTTTTCCAACAATTGATGATGTTGCCATGGTCACCATTACTGAGACTAGTTTTCCCCTTTCAGATTTGATAAACTGAATTGAAATTCTACCAGCTGCCCTGGTGGGATCTGAACCCGTATAAAAGGCACTGAGTGTGTATGTCACCATCCGAACGGCTCCCTGCAGCCCACAATGCAGCTGAATTTCTTTTGCCTACTTTTAGTTACCAATAATGAAGGAGACTCAGATGTAACTCCACTGTTTACAAATGCCCAATGCTGAACTATCTGTAATCCAGCACATATTCAGAAATCAGAGCTGATACACATAATACCATGTATCTAACCCTGTGTTATAGCTGTCCTGGGAGTGTTTGTTGGGGGAAAGTGTAGAAGGAGATTTACTCTGTATCTAATCCTGTGCTGTACCTGTCCTGGGAGTGTTTGATGAGGGATAGTATAGAGGGAGCTTTACTCTGTACCTAACTCCATGCTGTACCTGTCCTGCGAATGTTTGATGAGGACAGTTTAGAGGGAGCTTTACTCTGTATCTAACCCTGTGCTGTACCTGTCCTGGGAGTGTTTGATGGGGACAGTGTACAGTGAGCTTTACTCTGTATCCAACCCCGTGCTGTACCTGTCCTGGGAGTGTTTGATGGGGACAGTGTACAGTGAGCTTTACTCTGTATCCAACCCCGTGCTGTACCTGTCCTGGGAGTGTTTGATGGGGACAGTGTACAGTGAGCTTTACTCTGTATCCAACCCCGTGCTGTACCTGTCCTGGGAGTGTTTGATGGGGACAGTGTACAGTGAGCTTTACTCTGTATCCAAACCCGTGCTGTACCTGACCTGAGAATGTTTGATGGAGACAGTGTAGAGGGAGCTTTGATCTCTCTCCAAGTTGTGTTGTACACACCCTGAAATGCTTGTCCGTCTTTGCTCAATTATTATGTTCATTTGCATTAACTCAATGAGTATTCATTTAAGAGAACTAATTTAAATGAAAATTCCCTCTATTTGTGCACCTGATTATTGTTCATTTTAATTTCCAATGTTAAGCGAGGTGGAAGTGGTATTTTGTAAAGCAATTCTGTCACATTCGCTGTGGCTTTTTTAAGTTTAATTTTATTTATTACTGGGCTCACATTAACACTGCAATGAAGTTACTGTGAAAATCCCCTAATCGCCACACTGCTGTTCAGATACACTGAAGGAGAATTTAGCACGGCCAAAGCACCCTAACCAGCATTGTCTTTCAGACAGTGGGAGGAAACTGGAGCACCCGGAGGAAACCCATGCAGTCGCGGGGAGAACATGCAAACTTCGTACAGATAGTGACCCAAGCAGGAATTGAACCCGGGTCCCTGCTGTTGTGAGCCAGCAGCGCTAACAACTGTGATACCGTGCCGAATCATTAACTGACAAACTCATTAATCAATTGTTTGCCAATTTTCTTTTCCCCCACACTTGCTGGAAGAGATTAGTTGGAGTTTGTGCCTTGGCAGTGTGGCTTGGTGGTACAGTGGTTATCACTGCTGCCTCTCAGCACCAGGGACCTGGGTTCGAATCCCAACTTGGGTCACTGTCTGTGCTGAGTCTGTGCGTTCTTCCCATGTCTGCCTGGGTTTCCTCCGGGTGCTCCGGTTTCCTCCCACAGTCCAAAGATGTGTGGGTTAGGCCATGCTACATTGTCCCTTCATATGAGCGGGACTAGCTGGGCTAAATGCTTGGGGTTATGGGGATAGGGCCTGGGTGAGATTATGGTCAGTGCATATGTGATGGGCTGAATGTCCTCCTTCTGCACTGTAAGGATTCTATGATCTCATTGTGGGTTAGTGACGGCAGAATTGTTCGGTCTGCCTTGTTGACCAACAAGGGGCATACACGCGTGCGAGCGCTGCTCTTGGATGTTGCTTCCAGAGTTGCCTAGTGCTTCATGTCATTAGTGTACGCTTAAACTGGACCAACTGACGGGCAACACGACAGCTCAGTGACTATCACTGTTGCTGTGCAGGTACACGGATTTGGGTCGGTGTCTGAGGGAGTTTGCACATTCTCCCCATGCTTGCGTGGGTTTTCTCTGGGTGCTCCGCTTTCCTCTCACACACCAAAAACATGCTCTTAGGCTGACTGGTGTAACAAATTGTCCCTAAATTAGTTCTCCATAAATCTTCCCAAAAAGGTGTACACAAATGTCATAGGTAGAGGAGGGTACTCATAATGTCAAAATGGTGGCGCGGGCTCGTTGGGCCAAAGGGCCTGTATTGTTCTTTGTTCTTTGATTTGATTTATTATTGTCAGTGTATTAACATACAGTGAAAAGTATTGTTTCTTGCGTGCTGTACAGACAAAACATACCGTTCATAGAGAAGGAAAGGGGAGAGTGCAGAATGTAGTGTTACCGTCATAACTCGGGTGTAGAGAAAGATCATATTAATGTGAGATAGGTCCATTCAAAAGTCTGATGTCAACAGGCAAGAAGCTGTTCTTGAGTTGGTTGGTACGTGACCTCAGACTTTTGTATCTTTTTCCCGAAGGAAGAAGGTGGAAGAGAGGGATGGGTAGGGCCCTTAATTATGCTGGTGCTTTTCCGAGGCAGCTGTAGACAGAGTCAATGGATGGGGGGCTAGTTTGCGTGATGGATTGGGCTACACTCACGATCTTTTGTAGTCCTGATATTGGTACTTTTCACTGTATGATACTTTTCGCTGGATCCCAGTACATGTGACAATAATAAGTCAAGCGTTGTCCATTGATTCTCAAAGCTGTGAAGATCAAGTGATGATATTGGTTCTTGTGACACAAATTATATGCAAAGGATGGGGTGAATCATACACCAGTTTCCCCAAGGCAAACTGCCGGAACAGGTTGAACAACAGAGTACTGTGACGGCTGCTCTGTCAGAGAATATTTTTAGTACAACAACCGATAGGTTGTAAACTATTTCGACATAGGTTTCTTCAATGCTGGGGGAGGTGCCTGTACCATATATCTTAGTGGAGCCAGTTTACAGGATCTTAATGTTTCTCCTGCGGGATTTTCTGCTTCATTCCCACGTGGCTGCAATTAGCGTCAGACCGTGGAACCTGGTCCCACCTTCTGAGACTCACCCACCGTGCTTGACAAGTGTCGAGAACATTCAGGAATCTCCATGAAACCCCCCCGCAAGAAATGAGTTTAAGTCCCAGCGAAGAGTTCGCTGGTAAAACGAAAACAAAAATCACAAAATATGAACAGTTGCCAGTGATGAACAGATGAAGGGTGGGCTTTTCTGGCTGTACTTGCCCCAATGTGTGAAAACCCACCTGAGGTCAATGAACCTTTGCATAGCCCGTGTCCCGCTCGCTACGATTCCCATGGCGAGCGGGATGGGAGAGTTCCATCCAAAGTGTTTTTGTTGTTTTCTTCATTCAAGGGTTGTCAGTGTTGTAGGTAAGACAGCACTCATTGTCCATCTCTAATTGCCCCCTTAAGAAAGTGGGCGTGAGCTGCCATCTTGAACCGTTGCACTCCTTCCGGTAGAGGTGGGCTGTTCATAGAGTCATAGCATCCCTTCAGTGCATAAGGAGGCCATTTGATCCATCAGGTCTGCACAATCCCACCCATCCTTACCCTGTAACCTCATGTATTTACCCTGTTAATCTCCCTGACACTAAGGCAACATTTAGCATGGCCAATCCATCTAACCTGTACATCTTTGGATACTAAGGGACAATTTGGCATGGCCAATCCACCTAATCTGCACATCTTTGAACCTTTGAAGGTTAAGAGAAGATTTGACAGAGATGTTCAAAATAATGAGGGGGCTGGACAGAGTAGAAGGAAATTGGTTGCACTCGTAAAAGCGAGGGGCAAAGATTTAAAGTGATTAGCAAAAGGAACAAATGTGAGTGAAAGAAACCTTTTTTACCCAGCCAGTGGTTGGGATCTAGAATGCGCTGAGCTGTAGGATGGGATTTTCCAGCTGTGCTTGTACTAAGACCAGAAATTCCTGCCTTAGGATAACTGACCTTTGCATGGGCCACTGAACCTCCCATCCACTAGTTATCCTGTGGCAAGCGGGATGGAATAATTCCGCCCATACAGTCACAGAGATATACAGCATGGAGACAGGCCCTTCGGCCCAACCTGTCAATACAGGTTTCCTAAACTGAACTATTTGCCTGCGTTGGGCCCATATCCTTCTAAACCTTTCCCATCCATGTCCAAATGTCTTTTAAATGTTGTAATTGTACCCGCCTCTACCCACCTCCTCTGGCAGATCATTCCCACCCTCTGAAAAAGATGCCCCTCAAGTCCCATACATGCGCCACTCTCTGTGTGAAAAAGTTGCTCCTCAGTCCCTCTTAAATCTTTCCCCTGCTCACCTTAAAACCTCTGTGGGAGGAAACTGGAGTACCCGGAGGAAACTCATGCAGACGTAGGGAGAATGTCCCAGTTCCATACGTTCACCTGAGGCTGGAATCGAACCTGGATCCCTGGCACTGTGAGGCAGCAGCACTAACCACTATAACACCCATCAGTTTGTGCCAGAAGTTTTGGGTTGATGGAGTTGATTTTTTTCCTTGCTATGTTATGTATATAGTTATAAATCTTTCTTAATTCACTCACTGGAGTTTGAGCCTTAGAATCATAGAAGCCTACAGTGCAGAAAGAGGCCCTTTGGCCCATTGAGTCTGCACCGATACAATCCCACCCAGACCCTATCTCTACATATTTTACCCACTAATCCCACTAACCTGCACATCTCAGGACACTAAGGGGCAATTTTTATTTAGCATGGCCAATCAACCTAACTATCTTTGGACTGTGGGGGGAAACTGGAGCACGCAGAGGAAACCCATGCAGACATGAGGAGAATGTGCAAACTCCACACTGACAGTGACCCGAGCCGAGAATCGAACCCAGGTCCCTGGAGCTGTGAAGCAGTTGTGCTAACCACTGTGCTACCGTGCCTCCCCACGAGACCGGTAGTCAACAAGCACTATAAGAGAAAGTTGAAAAGAATTTTGAAGAGAGAGTTCAAGAGGACATGAAATTGTTAAGTGGTCGACCTCAGAGCAGAGTGTCAACCTGCTGAATTTAATATTACTAAGCAGAGGAAAAGAAACTAAAAGCTAGTCTTACTTTGCTGCGTTACACCACTGCCCCTAACACGAGCATTCACAGAGAATAAAGATCGATACAGCGCAGGAACAGGCCCTTCAGCCCATCAAGTCGATACGTGGCTTCTATCACCTTGTTCGCCTCCCATTCATCAAGATACACCTTGAACATTGTTAACATGCCTGCTTCCTCCACCTCCTCTGGCAATACCTTCCAGGCACCCATTCTACAATAATAAACTTTGAACTCTAACCCAGAACAGGCACAATGGACCAAGTTGGGGAGGAAGGGGGTTCTCTTTCTGCACTGTATCATTCTATATGCGACTTAGAGCCTGAAGAGGAAGAGAGAGTCACCACTGATATCAGGGTCTTAGAAATTGCTTATATTCTGCATTCTATCAAAGTCCATCTCTAGAATAAGAATTCTATTTAACACCAAATGAGAGATGTTTATCAGTCTGTTAGTCAATGGTTTTCAATTGTCATTTTTGTTTGGGCAGTTGGAGGAGTGGCCTGAGGGATCTGCTATCAGTTTGTGAAGTATTTATTCACACAGTGTAATTCAAAGGTCAATAATTATTGTGTTCTAACTGAGCATCTGGTGTGTCGCAGGGGTTGACAGAGCATTTCGCTGTGGCCTATCTTTCTGCATTGTAGTGGGCACTGGCACCCGGATATTGGGGGATATTTTTAGATTAGACAAAACGGGCATTTATAAGGAATGCTGAAATTTCAGTGCTGTTTTAGGAATGGAGTAATTTTACTCCATTTGTAATTTTAAAGGAATTTTAGCACAGCCAATCCATCTAACCAGCACGTTTTTCAGACTGTGGGAGGAAACCAGAGCACCCAGAGGAAACCCACACAGACATGGAGAGCACATGCAGATTCTGCACAGACAGTGACCCAATTGAACCCGGGTTCCTGCTATGAGGTAGTAGTGTTAACCACTGTCGTCCTGAGATATGCTTATGGTGGGTGACGGGTGAGTTGGCATGGAAAAGGGTGGCAGATGGGGTGTCACGGGATGGTATGAGTTGGCACTGGGTGACATAGTGGCACAGTGGTTATTACTGCTGCCTCACAGCACCCGGGTTCGATTCCCGGCTTGGGTCATTGTCTGTGTGGAACCTGCACATTCTCCCGATGTCTGTGTGGGTTTCCTCTGGGTGCTCCGGTTTCCTCCCACAGTCCGAACGACGTGCTGGTTAGGGTGCATTGGCCGTGCTAAATTGTCCCTCAGTGTACCCGAACAGGCGCCGAAGTGTGGGACTAGTGGAGTTTCACATAACTTCATTGCATTGTTAGTGTAAGCCTACTTGTGACACTAATAAACAAAATAAAAATAAGCTACAATAGGACTTAAAACAGGGCCATGTATTGAGTGGGTAGAGGGGCATAGATTGTCCAGAGAGGTGTGTGGGGCTATGAGGAGTGGATTATGGGGAACAGGTGTGGGTCAAGGCATGAGGGGGTGCACAAATGCATAGTTGGCATGAGTTGAGCATGGGGATTGTGAGTGGGGATGCAGGGGTAGGAGGTTGTTACTACAGGGCTGTGTTTCTATTTTATTCTTCTTACAGGTCCAGAGCACCAAGGCTAACCTTTCAGACTGACTGTATCTGCCCCCCAGTGCCTGCCTTTCTATAGCTGCTGCCTCTGACTCCCACTAACACCTACACTCCGAGAATGAAGATCTGACTATCCAGAGCACCTTTACCTGAGTCCGGATTATGGATGGGAGAAATTTCCTCTCTGTGTCCCAATTCAATCAGAAAAATCTGGACTTCTGTATCTGACTCCGTGCTGTACCTGTCCTCCGAATGTTTGATGAGGACAGTGTAGAGGGAGCTTTACTCTGTATCTAACCCTGTGCTGTACCTGTCCTGGGAGTGTTTGATGGGGACAGTGTAGAGGGAGCTTTACTCTCTATCTAACCCCATGCTGTACCTGTCCTGGGAATGTTTGAAGGGGACAGTGTGGATGGAGCTTTACTCTGTATCTAACCCCATGCTGTACCTGTCCTGGGAGTATTTGATGGGGACAGTGTAGAGGGAACTTTACTCTGTATCTAACCCTGTGCTCTACCTGTCCTGCGAATGTTTGATGGGACAGTGCAGAGGGAGTTTTACTCTCTATCTAACCCTGTGCTGTATTTGTCCTGGGAATGTTTGATGGGGACTGTGTGGATGGAGCTTTACTCTGTATCTAACCCCGTGCTGAACCTGTCCTGGGAGTGTTTGACAGGAACGTGTAGAAGGAAATTTACTCTATCTAATCCCATGCTGTACCTGTCCTGGGAGTGTTTGATGGGGGATAGGATAGAGGGAGTTTTACTCTCTATCTAACCCCATGCTGTACCTGTCCTGGGAGTGTTTGATGGGGACAGTGTAGGGGGAGTTTTACTCTGTACCTAATCCCGTGCTGTACCTGTCCTGGGAGTGTTTGACGGGGACTGTGTGGAGGGAGCTTTACTCTGTATCTAACCCCGTGCTGTACCTGTCCTAGCAGTGTTTGACAGGGACAGTATAAAGGGAACTTTACTGTGTACTCTAGTTGACCTGGGTGTGTTGGGTGCATAAACTGGGTGTGATGCACTTCCCCTGTTAATGACGTTAACGAACAGAAGCATTGCTGTTCTCTGAGGCAGGCGGCACCTTCTCCTCTGCACTCACATGATGTCACCACACATCCAACAATGAAGAAAGTTACTCTGAATTCTGGAGATTATAATCCTTAGACAACAACATCAGCAGAATAGGCAATACTTGCCCTTCCTACCGCATTGACATTCACACCAAACAATGATTCAAAGCACCTCCAATCATTTACTGGGATGGTCAGCAGAATTAATATTGGAAGAAGAAATTGCAAAAGCTGGAAATTCGCTTGCCAGACTGGCTGTGGAGAGAGAACTTGAATTAACACTTCAGCCAGATAGATAATCCTTATGTCACAATAGCAGAGGTTTTATTCATTTTATACTTGTGCAGCTACCCTGTTGGGAGGGATGGTGCCAAATCTTGGGGCCAAAATCTGCATGTTTCTGTCCCAAAGCAGGTTGACAGGGTTACAGAAAACACTGACAGAGAAAGGAGCTGTTCCAACTCGAGTTTCCCAGGGCAGTAAGCTTCATTCCTGCTCTGTATGCCCCACTAGTTTAAATAGTAAACTCCATTACTGCCCTATATGTCCAGCTAGTTAAACTAGTAAACACCATTATTGCCCTATAGGTCCAGCTAGTTTAACTAGTAAATGTTATCACTGCATTAGAAGTCCAGCTGGTTTAACTAATAAATTCTATTCTTGCCCTACAGGCCCAACTAGCTTAACTAGTAAATGTCATCATTGCTGTAGAGGTCAGCTAGTTTAACAAGTAAATTCCATCAGTGTCCTATAGGTCCAGCTAGTTTAACTAGTAAACTCCATCACTGTCTGTAGTTTCCACTAGTTTAAATAGTAAACTCCATCACTGCCCTGTAGACCCTGCTAGTTTAACTGGTCAACACCATCACTACCCTATAGTCCCAGTTAGTTTAATTAGTAAATTCCATCACTGCCCTATAGTTCCCACTAGTTTAACTCAAAAACTCCATCACTGCCCTATAGCCCCAGCTAGTTTAACTAGTAAACTCCATCACTCTCCTGTAGTTTCCACTAGTTTAAATAGCAAACTCCATCACTGCCCTGTAGACTCTGCTAGTTTAACTAGTAAACTCCATCACTGCCCTATAGGCAGTTTTCTGGGCTAGCCAATAGAACCATAGAATCCACTGTGCAGAAGGAGGCCATTTGGCCCATTGAGTCTGTAATAGGGCCATCACTGCTTTAGGCTGGGGCCCAGTTCTTTGTAATTTTGAATCCATAGCCCAAGCAACAGTAATCAGAAATTTCCTCGCAAGGAGAGAATTCAATAATAGCCAATGGCTGACTTAAATAAAACAGATAAAAAAATCAATTTGAGGGGGTGACAAAAGATTCTGAGGCTGAGACTTGAGTCAGTTTTTGAATGCAAAGTGCATTACACTCCACTGGAGGTTAGTGATGTTCTGTGACTATTTATAGTTTACTAATTTGTTTCCGACTTACTTTTCCAAAGCTGCAGGTTTCGATTGAACTTGCTGGTTGGGTGAAAGGAAGTTGTTATCCTGGGTTTACTTTGGAGATGTACTGTCTGGTAATCGAAAACCCCATTTCACATGCCCTAACCTCGATGCGTTGGGGACGAGCGGGTAAGGGAGGGGCTAGGATATAGCTTGGAGGCACATTCCCCATACCAGGTAGCGTTGACGAGGTTCATTTGTTCCGGGATCACCAAGTTTGCCAGCGATTCCACAAGTTTTTAAAGTTTATTCATTACTGTTCACGAGGTTTACATTAACACTGTGATGAAGTTACTGTGAAAATCAAAAGGGAAAAGGCTGGAAAACCTCAGCAGGTTTGTCAGCATCTGTAAGGAGAGAAAAAAGCTGATGTTTCTAGTCCCTTGTCGAAGCTCAGATTCCAGCATCCACAGTAATTTGCTTTTATTTACTGTGAAATCCCCCTAGTCACTACACTCTGGCACCTGTCTGGGTAACAGTGAGGGAGAATTTAGCACGGCCAATGCACCCTAACCAGCTCCTCTTTCAGACTGTGGGAGGGAACTGGAGGAAACCCACGCAGACACAGGGGAGAAGATACAGATTCCGCACAAACAGTGACCCAAACCCGGAATCAAACCTGGGTCCCCGGCGCTGTGAGGCAGCCGTGCTAACCACTGTACAGATGCTGCCAGACCTGCTGAGATTTTCTAACATTTTCTGTTTTGATTTTCACAGCAACTTCATTGTGGCGTTACTGTAAGCCTACTTGTGACACTAAACTTAAAAAAACACGCTGCCCCGAATAGTTGGATTGATTGGGTTGATTGAAGTTAAGGGATCCTGTGTATGTTTAGCACTGTTAGCTTCAGTCTGTGCAAAAACTTCATCTTAAGCTATTTCTGATGAAGCAACTAACTCGGATAAGCTACCCAATTGTAGCCACATTTTAAAACAGAAAGTATGCTGGGTTAGCTAAAAAAAATTACTGCATTCCTTAAGGGTACACTGTGCAGGCAAACAGCAGCATAACAACAGCTGAAAGGATTGTTTTTCTAGAGGAAAACAGCCAGCAAGGAATACTCTTAATAATGAGATAAGGGTTGAAATATAGTTTGGATTCCAGAGTGTTCCAATTCAGTGTGTTTAAGTTCAGTACAGACTCAGTACCCAGTCTCCAAGTTTGTTTTTGTTCCCTTCTGTCATGCTATTTTTATTTCAAGTTGTGATCAATAAAAGAAAACCATTTTTAGATCTCGTACCAAGTGCTTTTCTTCAAACGAAAGAACCGATCCAACAGAATCCAAGTTGGATTGATGACTCTACATTTTATGTTTACCTCTCCACGTCCCGTCCCGTGCGCCCCCTCCCCTCACCTCACTCCACCCTGCTCCTCCCCGTCCCTTCTTTGCGTGAGATTAATTGCAGCGTGGTATTAACTGCTGGCAGCGGAAGCTGGGTTAATCTGTTTGAAGTGGTGCCCCGGGCAGAGGTGTTAGCTGAATGGAGACTGGTGAATCTACATTACACGATGGGTTAGCCAAGTGTTGCTGCATGATTCACTAAAATATCATTCGGCAGCAAAATTTAAAAAGAGAGAAAATAATACACACCCCAGCTTAAAGTTTATTGATCAGCGTCACAAGTCAGCTTACATTAGGAGGGTGGCGCAGTGGGTTAGCACTGCTGCCTCACAGTGCCAGGGAGCCAGGTTCGCTTGGGTCACCATCTGCATGTTCTCCCCATGTCTGCATGGGTTTCCTCCTAGTGCTCCGGTTTTCTCTCACAGTCTGAAAGATGTGATGGTTAGGGTGAATTGACTGTACTAAATTCTCCCTCAGTGTCCCAAATAGGTATGGCGACTCAGGGATTTTCACAGTAACTTCAATGCAGTATTAATGCAAGTTAATGTAAGTTAATGTGATTAAACTTTAAAAAAACTTTTTACACTGCAATGAAGTTACTGTGAAAATTCCCCGAGTCCCCACACTCCTGTTTGGGTATACTGAGAGAGAATTTCGCATGGACAATCCATCTAACCAGCACGTCGTTCAGACTGTGGGAGGAAGCCGGAGCACCTGGAGGAAACCCGCGCAGACACGGGGAGAATGTGCAGTCTCCACACAGACAGTGACCCGAGCCGGGAATCGAACCTGGGTCCCTAGTGCTGTGAGACAGCAGTGCTAACCACTGAGCCACTATGATGCACCCTCCCCTTTAATGGTCACACTGCAGTTTACTGTTCACAAATTGGGGCTTACATTAGGAGGGACGGCACAGTGACACAGTGGTTAGCACAGCTGCCTCACAGTGCCAGGGACCTGCGTTTGATTCTCGGCCTTGGGTCTGTGTGGAGTTTGCACACTCTCATCCTTTCCTGCATTACAACTGAATGTTCCACCTTCATCCAGGCAATCTCACTTTTCACTGATTATCTGATATATCCATCTCTAGGAGTTATCAAGTATTACAGATGGGAGGAGGTGGTGGGATGATTGATATTCTCGCTTTTCCGTCACTTGACAGCAACAAGAGACATTTTATATTTGAAATATTTCATACCTTTTGAATGTTGTGACTGCGAAGAATACAGATTTTGTCGGTGCGTTTAAGTCAAAATAAAAAACAAAGGTTTAGTTACACCTCCTGTTGTGTCGCTCATTTTATACTTTGAATTTTACTGAGAAGACTCCATCCTACATGGTTTGAAGATAGGCTTAGATATAGAATCCCTACAGTGCAGAAGGAGGCCATTTGGCCCATTGACTCTGCACCGACCAGAAACCCACCCAGGCCCTATCCCCTTTTACCCTAGCTAGTCCTCCTGGCACTAAGGGGCAATTTAGCATGGCCAATTGGACTGTGGGAGGAACCTGGAGCACCCGGAGGAAACCCACGCAGACACGGGGAGAATGTGCAAACTCCACACAGACAGTGACCCGAGCTGGGAATCAAACCGGGTCCCTGGTGCCATGAGGCAGTAGTGTTAACCACTGTGCCATCCATATAGCTCTTGAGTTTAATAAGTTCAAAGGAGATGGGTGGGGTGGTGGAGGAAAGCAGGATCAGGACACTGAGTTGGATGATCATCCATGAATGTTGTAGCAGACTCAACGGGCTGAATGGCCTCCTCCTGCTCCCATTTTTTCTCTTTCTATATTTCTAAATAATAGTGACCATGAAAACATTGCCGATTGTTGTAAAAACGCATCCGGTTCTCTAGTGTCTTCACCTGGTCTGGCCTATAATTGACTCCAGACCCACAGCAATGTGTTTGGCTGTTAAATACCCTCTGAAGTACCCTCTTAATTTTATCGAACCACTGCAAATTTCAAAAGGAATGGAACCGGATGGACCTAGCCATCGGACGGACAAGTAATGATGGCATAGTGATTTTCAGAGAGAGATAGAGAATAAAGGGAGGTACTACCCTTTGAGTGATTGAGTGTTAATTCTCAGATCAACCTCCCCTTCATAATACCCTCCGTGTCACTCCCTTTCCTGGCTCGGTAACATGTTGCCATTGGTGCCGGGTCAAAATATTGGAATTCCCTCTTTAACAGCATTAACAGGATGTACCCACATATCAGGGACTGCGACGGTTCGAGAAGGTAGATTCCCAGCACCTTCTCAAGGGCAACTAGGGATGTGTGATAAATGCTAGTCTAGCCAGCGATGTAAATGAATCTTTAATAAAGTATTGGAAGGGGTTACACCATAGTATGGAGACCAAGTTGCGTCTCCACATTGAGGGTATAATCCATTGTGCGTTGTGGAACTGCCACCGTGCTAAATGGGATAGATTCCAAGTAGAGCCAACAACTCAAAACTCAACAAGGAACTTGTGAGCCATCAGCACCAGCAATATTGCACTTAATCAGAATCACTAAGCTCAGGGCTTGGCACATCCCCCACTCGATTGTTATCTTCAAGATGGGCAATCGACTCTGGGTCAACAGAGAGTGCAGGAGGCATGCCAGGAGCATAGATTCATTGAATTCCTACAGTGCAGAAGGAGGCCATTCAGGCCACTGAGTCTGCACTAACTCTCCAACTCATCACCTTACCCAGGCCCATCCTCGTAACTCCATGTATTCACCCCACTAATTCCCCAGCCTGACATCTTTGGACACTAAGGGGCAATTTAGCATGGCCAATCCACCTAACCTACACTTCTTTAGAGTGTGGGAAGAAACAGGAGCACCTGGAGGAAACCCATGCAGACATAAGGAGAACGTACAAACTCCACATAGGCTGTGACCCAAGGTGGGAATCGAACCCGGGTCCCTGGCGCTATGAGGCAGCAGTGCTAACCTACTGTGCCACCGTGCCACCCAGTAAAAGCAGGTGTAAATAAAACATGGGATATCAAAGCTAGGGAGGTACAAAGTAAGGTGGTGCCAAGGCTGAGGAGTGCAGGAGAATTGCAGTCGCCTCCCTGACTGGCGATGAGGTGATTGAAGTGTGACTGCAGAGTTGAACATCCAGGAATGCATAGACAGGTTATCCCATTTGCATCACATTTCCTTCTGTGCAAATTAGGCCAGGTAGTTAATCCATTTGCACATAGTGATTGAATTTATCGATGTGTTCACCAGCTAATAACACCAGCACAGCCTTGGTGGAGATTGAGGGGAGAGTTAAACACATTTGCCTGATTTAACAGGCTCGGTGAGAATTATTAGTGATAGACAAGCCAAAATCCATCACTTGTTTATGGCCTGAATCTCTGGGCTTGGAAGAAAAGAGATACCATCACCAGATTACTGAAGAAGGAGGCTCTGAAAGCTATACTTTAACCTGATGTTGTGAGACTTCTAACTGTACTCAGGAGTAAATCAGTAAATAATTTGTCCCCACATGCTGCGTGCATGTACGTTCGCATGTGTGGATACACACACGCACATACGCACACAAACATAAAATCTCAGCAAGTCTGATAGCATCATCTGTGGAGAGAGAATAGAGCCAATGTTTTGAATCTGGATGAGTTGAAGACAAAGAACATTGGATGAGATTTATACGTAATGCTGGAGGGGTGGAGTAGGAGGATCTGTAATTGTAAGGATGGCATGGACTAAAGACAATGGGAATGTGAATGGTAGAATTAAAGGCTGAGAATGGTGTTAATAACGTCCATTAAGAGATTGGAATGTGCAAATGGGAGAACAGAGGTGTAGGATATCAAAGGACTGCCTGCCTCAGGTTGCCCTTTGACCCTCTGTCCTTTGACAGTCCGTACTTTTGTTTACAATCTCTTAATAGACGCTATTAGCACCATTCTTTATCCAGACTCTGCCTCTATTCCCTCCCCACAGACGCTGTCAGATCTCTCAAGATTTTCCTAGCATTTTCTATTTCAAATTCCAGCACCCTCAGTATTTTTGCATTTTGTAATGTAATGAAATGCGGGGATCTGCTCCTCTACATGCCTTGCTACACCAGCTAGTCACCAAGAAACTGGGCTTGAGGGCAAATGAAAAGTGTGTTATTGTGATGCTTGTCCACAAGAAACACACTAAACGAGCCAGAGAAGGTTAGTGACTGTCCATTCAAGTAGCAGTGATGATGTAATAGATCTGAATTACTCCCAAACAACCTATCTGGCATTGAAAGGTTATTTATAAATGTGTGCACTCTTATTTCCTCTGATTTTAATTATCCTTAGAGATTTAAAAAAAGAAGATATTAGAATACCTTCTCTTTCTGTCTGTCAAATTTAATCCACATCCTCGCTTTCTGCTTGTTGATTTCACACTGAATTCAATATCTTAACTTCACTTCCTGGTTTGAACTCTGCGTGGCTCAGTTAGAGTTCTTCATACTGATTGGCTTCTCATCTTAGTCATACAGATCCTAGATGGCACGTCAGGGGCACATGGGGCTATTTCGAATGTCGGTAAGCAACTGGTAAATTGCCCATGAAAAGCCTTTCTGGAGGGCTGTAGGCATAATGAATAGCAATTTCCAATCGTTTACTAGTGACCTCAAAATCCAGGCTAGTGTACTGTACTGCATTCTATGTTATATCGAACCCTACTGATGGTGGTGTGGCACAGTGGCACAGTGGTTAGCACTGTTGCCTTACAGTGCCAGGGATCTGGGTTTGATTCCAACCTTGGGTTACTGTCTGTGCAGAGTCTGCATGTTCTCCCCATGTCTGTGTTTCTTACAGGTTAGCGGATTAGCTATGGTAAATTGCCCCTTAGTGTCCAAATAAGTTTTTTAAGTTTATTTTTTAGTGTCTCAAGTAGGCTTAAATTAACACCACAATGAAGTTACTGTGAAAACTCCAGTGCCTGTTCGGATACATTGAAGGAGAATTTAGCGTGGCCAATGCACCCAACCATCACGTCTTTCGGACTGTGGGAGGAAACTGGAGCACTTGGACAAAACCATGCAGACATGAGGAGAATGTAGAGATTCAGTAAGTGACCCAAATAGGGAATCAAACCTGGGTCCCTGACGCCGTGAGACAGCAGTGCTCACTACTGAGCCACCATGCTGTAAAGATTAGGTAGATCAGCCACGGTAAATTGCTCCTCAGTGTCCAAAGATGTGCAGGTTAGGTGGATTGGCCATAGTGAACATGAGGGTCTGTAGGGACAGGATGGCAGAACAGGCCTGGGTTAGACACTGTTGGAGTAGATGGGCTGAATGGCCTTGTTCTGCATTGTAGGGATTCTAAGAAATGGGAACAATAGTCAGCTCACTGTGTTCAGGAAGACAGTAAATATGGTGGCGCAAGTTTATCCTTTCAACCCTTGCGTATCTCTATAATTGTCTCCAGCCCCTTCAACCCTCCCTATCTCTATAACCTTCTCCAGCCCCTTCAACCCTCCCTATCTCTATAACCTTCTCCAGCCCCTTCAACCCTCCCTATCTCTATAATCTTCTCCAGCCCCTTCAACCTTCCCTATCTCTATAACCTTCTCCAGCCCCTTCAACCCTCCCTATTTCTATAACCTTCTCCAGCCCCTTCAACCCTCCTTATCTCTATAACCTTCTCCAGCCCCTTCAACCCTCCCTATCTCTATAACCTTCTCCAGCCCCTTCAACCCTCCCTATCTCTATAACCTCCTCCAGCCCCTTCAACCCTCCCTATCTCTATAACCTTCTCCAGCCCCTTCAACCCTCCCTATCTCTATAACCTTCTCCAGCCCCTTCAACCCTCCCTATTTCTATAATCTTCTCCAGCCCCTTCAACCTTCCCTATCTCTATAACCTTCTCCAGCCCCTTCAACCCTCCCTATCTCTATAATCTTCTCCAGCCCCTACAACCCTCCCTATCTCTATAACCTTCTCCAGCCCCTTCAACCCTCCCTATCTCTATAACCTTCTCCAGCCCCTTCAACCCTCCCTATCTCTATAACCTCCTCCAGCCCCTACAACCCACCCCATCTTTGTAATTAGCATCATGATCAGCACAGGCTTGGAGGGCCAAAGGGCCTGTTCCTATGCTGTCCTTTCCTTTGTTCTTTAATTAGCTGTGAAGTGCTTGGAACACAGTGAGAGTGTAGGGATTCTGTGATCCTGTGATAAATGTCAGTCCTTCTTTCATACTGTTAAGAGCACGGTACATTAAATATGAGTGACTGATCATTCTGAAGTTTACACTTGCGAAGCTTGCCAATATTTCTCACAATATGCATTGCGGTGAAAGTGTTATACTCGCAGACCCCGTGTGTGTTGATGAAGATTCTGGGGAACTGTTTGATGTGTTATCGGAGGGAGGAGTGTGTGAGTGTGTGCACTCTTCGTTTGCGGGGAGGCACACCCACTCTGTGTGCCAAAAGCGAGGGACAGTCTCTAATCTACAGGAAGCACATTACAGACAGCAGCACAATTGAAGCCATTAGCAGCTCTCACCCTGCCACTAACACTGTGTCCTATGATAGAGACCATTCAGTCACTGACAGACTGGAACGCACTGCATCTTTCTACGTATAAATTCACTAATATTGCCTAAAAGTGACCCCAAGAATAAATCAATGCATCCCTTACCATTCTTTGGATGAGAGAGGGTAACCATAAAATAACTCTACACTGTAGTCTGTCCTCTATATTGTCCCCACCAAACACTCCCAGGACAGGTACAGCATGGGGTTAGATACAGAGTAAAGCTCCCTCTACACTGTCCCCCATCAAACACTCCCAGGACAGGTACAGCACGGGGTTAGATACAGAGTAAAGCTCCCTCTACACTGTCCCCCATCAAACACTCCCAGGACAGGTACAGCACGGGGTTAGATACAGAGTAAAGCTCCCTCTAATTCCCAGGACAGGTACAGCACGGGGTTAGATACAGAGTAAAGCTCCCTCTACATTGTCTCCCATCAAACACTCCCAGGACAGATACAGCACGGGGTTAGATACAGAGTAAAGCTCCCTCTACACTCCCTGGACAGGTACAGCATGGGGTTAGATACAGAGTAAAGCTCCCTCTACACTCCCAGGACAGGTACAGCATGGGGTTAGATACAGAGTAAAGCTCCCTCTACACTGTCCCCATCAAACACTCCCAGGACAGGTACAGCACGGGGTTAGATACAGAATAAAGCTCCCTCTACATTGTCTCCCATCAAACACTCCCAAGGACAGGTACAGCACAGGGTTAGATACAGAGTAAAGCTCCCTCTACATTCCCAGGACAGGTACAGCATGGGGTTAGATACAGAGTAAAGCACCCTGTACACTGTCCCTCATCAAACACTTCCCAGGACAGGTACAACATGAGGTTAGTTACAGAGTAAAGCTCGCTCTACACTGTCTCCCATCAAACACTCCCAGGACAGGTACAGCATGGGGTTAGATACAGAGTAAAACTCCCTCTACACTGTCCCCTCAAACACTCCCAGGACAGGTACAGCATGGGTTAGATACAGAGTAAAGCTCCCTCTACACGTCCCCATTAAACACTCCCAGGACAGGTACAGCACGCGGTTAGATACAGAGTAAAACTCCCTCTACACCGTCCCCATCAAACACTCCTAGGACAGGTACAGCATGGGGTTAGATACAGAGTAAAGCTCCCTCTACACCGTCCGCATCAAACACTCCCAGGACAGGTACAACATGGGGTTAAATACAGAGTAAAGCTCCCTCTACACTGTGCCCCATCAAACACTCCTAGGACAGGTACAGCATGAGGTTAGATACAGAGTAAAGCTCCCTCTACACCATCCCCATCAAACACTCCCAGGACAGGTGCAGCACGGGGTTAGATACAGAGTAAAACTCCCTCTACACTGTCTCCCATCAAACACTCCCAGGACAGGTACAGCATGGTGTTAGATACAGAGTAAGCTCCCTCTACACTGTGCCCCACCAAACACTCCCAGGACAGGTACAGCATGGGGTTAGATACAGAGTAAAGCTCCTCTACGCTGTCCCCCATCAAACACTTCCCAGGACAGGTACAGCACGAGGTTAGATACAGAGTAAATTATTTTGCGACAATAGTTTGTTTTGATGCCAAAATGACCATATCATTGGGCTCATCCCACTTCACGTTGTCCCACACCCGCATTGTTTGCAGTGCCTGTGGTAAGTGGGAAGTATTTCTGGAATGCGAGCTCACATCCAATGGGGACTCCTGTCATCTCAGGTCCCGTTTCGCTGAGTTCTGGAGCCCCAAGCACAGAAACGAAGGGACAAAGGAAAACAATCTGCTTTTTCATTTAATTGTGTGAATCAATCGTATCACATATTCCTGGCCTGTCCTTTTGTATACACAATCAGCCCTGGAAAACTCAGTTTGTAATATAGTGACTATCCTTTGTCTGTCTGGGGGGGAGTGGTTTGTGGTGTTATACTTCACTACAAGTGTCAGAGGGTCAGGCGTGAAATATTTATAGCTTTCATCTCAATTCTGTTCATTGTGTGAGGATTGTGCTCCAGGGAACCATTTCTCCGGGTAGAGAAAGCTGTTCCATAAAGAAATAAACATAGAAACATAGAGACTAGAAGCAGGAGGAGGCCATTCGGCCCTTCGAGCCTGTTCTGCCATTCATTTTGATCACAGCCGATCATCAAATTCAATACCTTGATCCCACCTTCCACCCACTGAGGTATCACGGTGGCACAGTGGTTAGCGCCGCTGCCTTGCAGCACCAGGAATCTGGGTTTGATTCCTGGTAAGAGTCTGGCAACACCAATTTTAAATCCAACTGATTTATTTGATAGTAAGTCTGCTAGCTTTCGGCGTTTGTGCCTTCCTCAGACGAATGAGGTGTTCTGGTCTCCAAAAGCACACATATCAGCACAGCCAGTTTACAGATTGCTGATTAGAATGCGAATCCTTACACCTAACCTGCTATTCAAGTCTTAAAGTGGCTAACAATGTGGGTGGAAGGAACATTGAGCACAGGTTAGAGAGATGTGTATTGTCTCCAGACAGCACAGTAAGTGAGGTTTTTTGCTAACCCAGGCAAGTTACGGGGGTTACAGATAGTGTGATATGAAGCCAAGATCTCTATTAAGACCGTCCTCATGTGTGCGGAACTTGGCTATCAGTCTCTGCTCAGCGACTCTGCGCTGTCGTGTGTCATGAAGGCCCCCTTGAAGAACATTTACCCGAAGATTGGAGGCCAACACACGACAGCGCAGAGTCGCTGAGCAGAGACTGATAGCCAAGTTCCGCACACATGAGGACGGTCTTAACAGGGATCTTGGCTTCATGTCACACTATCTGTAACCCCCATGACTTGCCTGGGTTAGCAAAAAACCTCACTTACTGTGCTGTCTGGAGACAATACACATCTCTCTAACCAGTGCTCAGTGTTCCTTCCACCCACATTGTTAGCCACTTTAAGACTTGAATAGCAGGTTAGGTGTAAGGATTCGCATTCTAATCAGCAATCTGTAAACTGGCTGTGCTGATATGTGTGCTTTTGGAGACCAGAACACCTCATTCGTCTGAGGAAGGCACAAACGCCAAAAGCTAGCAGACTTACTATCAAATAAATCAGTTGGATTTAAAATTGGTGTTGCCAGACTCTTACTGAGTTTACCCCAGTCCAACGCCAGCATCTCTACATCATTTCGATTCCTGGCTCAGGTCACTGTCTGTGTGGAGTCTGCACATTCTCCCTATGTCTGCGTGGGTTTCCTTTGGTTTCCTCCCACAATCCAAAAGACGTGCTGGTTAGGGTGCATTGGCCGTGCTAAATTCTCCCTCAGTGTATCCAAATAGGTGCCAGAGTGGGGTGACACATCGTTGCAGTGTTAATGTAACCCTACTTGTCACACTAAGAAATAAACTTTTAAACCTTTAGCCTGAAGAGTTTATGTCTAATTTCTTCTTGAATTTACACACTGTTTTCTGTGGCGGTGAATTTAGACAGTAGCCCCACTGTGAAGGGCCTGGTGTCCAGAGTATGGTGGGTGGGCTGGTGCGGACACAGGATCAAGTTAGGAAAATGAGGGACATGAAGCACAATTCATACATTTGAGAAACAAGTTGGCAAAAAAATAATCAAGATACTTTCATTATTTGGGCAGCATGGTAGCACAGTGGTTAGCACTGCTGCTTCACAACTTCAGGGACCTGGGTTTGATTCCCGGCTTGTGTCACCGTCTGTGTGGAGTCTGCACATTCTCCCCATGTCTGCGTGGGTTTCCTCCGGTTTCTCCCCACAGTCAAAAGATGTGATTGGCCATGCTAAAATTGTCCCATAGTGTCCTGAAATGTAGAGGGGTTAGCGGGAAAATGTGTAGGGATATAAGGGTGGGATTGTGGTCCGTGCAGACTTGATGGGCCAAAAGGCCTCTTTCTGCACTGATTCTATTTCTGCTGATTGGACACCTGTGTTCAAGAAAGCATGGCAAAACCCTTTTAAGTTATTCCTCAGGAGAGGAGTTCAACAATATAATAAAATGTTCACGCACATCGCTGTACTCTGAGTCACTTATTGTCTGTCGGATAAATTCTAAGATGTTCCCCTCCCCCACGTGACCTCACCACAAATCGAGTGTTTCTCCCCTGATTATCCAGCCTGGGTCAACCAAGCTGCCTGGGGAACGATCTGCGATCTCTCACAAACACCAGGCCCCAGGTTGTCTCATCTCCGGCCCTCACCGTGGTAAGCCGTTGAAACTATCTCTCGTCACCCTGTCGCTCCTGGCACTGGTGTGACGCCAGATAAACTGTTGGATGCTGCTTAATCTGCAATAACTGTCTCATTCCTGGAAACCCAGTCGTCACGATTTCTGAAAACTGTTTGTTTGAGCAGTGCTTGGACTTTCAGATGCTTCAGCAGAGGTTACCCTCTGCAGGGCCTATGGGGAATAGTTCAGGTAGATACCTCATATCTCTGACTGAGTACACAACTTACTTCTCACATTTCTCCAAACAGAGGAGTTGGTGTGGAGTCAGGGGGAAAGGGTGTCATGTTACTCAAGTGGGGGTCCAACATGCACGCACTCACACACCAACACGCACAAACTCATCAATGTGTTGGAGTTGCTCAGTCAATCCTCCTGTAGCTCATGATAGAACTCTTATCTTTCAGCCAGCAGGTTGTGGGTTCTAGTTTCACTTCCTAGGCTTGAGTGGAATCGTACTCCATAGAATCATAAAACCTCTACAGTGCCAAAGGAGCCATTTAGCCCATCGAGCCTGTACCAACAGCAATCCCACTCAGCCCCTATTCCCCCTATCGCTATATATTTACCCTGTTAATCTCCCTGACACTATGGGGCAATTTAGCACAGTCAATCCATCTAACCTGCACATCTTTGGACACTAAGGGACAATTTAACACAGCCAATCTACTTAATCCATACATCTTTAAATACTAAGGGGCTATTTAGTATGGCCAATCCACCTAACCTACACATCTTTGGACACTAAGGGGCAATTAAAGTGTTTCAAGTTTATTTATTAGTGTCACAAGTAAGCTTACATGCACACTACAATGAAGTTACCGTGAAAATCCCCTAGTGACCACACTCTGGCTCCTGTTCGAGTGCACTGAGGGAGAATTTAGCATGGCTGATGCACCCTAACCAGCATGTCTTTCGGACTGTGGGAGGAAACTAGAGCATCCGGAAGAAACCCACGCAGACACGATATAGACCCAGTGGTATATCTCAAAATCACACGACATTTTAGCCTCAATGACTTTTTCTGGCAGGGAAGAGGTGGGATCTTTTCCATTGGAAGAATGAATGATAGGATGATAGGATAGGGATTCAGCTCAAGGGGCTGAATAGTCTACTCCTGCTCCAATTTACTGGTTCCACACCCATGCTGCTCATTTTCAATTGTTCTGTCTGGGAATGCATTCAAACCGTGCTCTGAGTAAAGGTGTTTGCAATTGCTGAATAATTTGATTAATGATTTACGTCCTACAGCTATGCAAACCCCACTTCAGTAAAAGTATCTGCTCGATGTCAAATCCCTCCACAATTTCCCCTTGCAGAGAAAAGAACTCCAATCTATTCAATCGTTCCTCATAACTCTGACTTTGCAAATCTATTTTGCACCTTATTCAGTAACTTAAGTGTATCCCATAATTTCCTCCATTACCCCCACCGCAGCCTCACGTTGACTCACAGCAGGGCTAATTTGATTTGATTTATTATTGTCACACATATTACTTTACGGTGAAAAGTATTGTTTCTTGCATGCTATACAGACAAAGCATACTGTTCACAGGACGGCATGGTGGCACAGTGGTTAGCACTGCTGCCTCGAAGCTCCAGGGACATGGGTTCAATTCCCGGCTTGGGTCACCGCCATGTCTGCATGGGTTTCCTCTGGGTGCTCTGGTTTCCTCCCACACTCTGAAGATATGCAAGTTCGGTGCATTGTCCATGTTAAATTGCCCTTTAGTGTCTAAAGATATGCGGGTTAGGTGGATTGGCCATGCTAAATTGCCCCTTAGTGTCCCGGGATTTGTAGGTAAGAGGGATTAGCAGGGTAAGCGTGTGAGGTTGCAGGGATAGGGCCTGAGTGGGATTGTTGTTGGTGCAGACTCGATGCGCCGAATAGCCTCTTTCTGCACTGTGGGAAGTCTGTGATTTCTATAAAAGGGATGAAGAGAGTGCACAATATAGTGTAAGCATAGAATGGGAGTCAAAGATAGAATTAGAAAGTATGCTGGACACAGTTTGCAAGAAGTTGCCTCGCTCCATCCCGGTTATGAAGATTGGTTGTGGGGGAGTGTGGCAATGTCAAATTAAATTCATTACTGGAGTCTGGGTTTGGTCAGCAGGGTTAGCATTTACTACACACCCTCCAGAAGTGTGTTGATGGTCCTTTCTATTGAAAGTCGCTGTGGTGTAGGAACACCTGCGGCGTGGTTAGGGACTCAGTCACAATGTAGGAATGGCGACATAGGTCAGCATTTTCTGGCCATTCACGCTCTGCTACCGCTGCGGGCGAGAAGGGAGAATTTGGCACGCATTCCAATATCCATTCACAGCAGCGGGACTGGAGATTCCTAGCAGCGGGATTGGAGAATCCCAGCCATGGGCGAGGCCGGAGGATTCATAGAATCATACAATCCCTACAGTGCAGAAGGAGGCCATTCGGCCTATCAAGCCTGCACTGACCACAATCCCACCCAAGCCCTATTCCCGTAACTCCACATATTTCCACTGCTAATACCCTGACACAAGGGGCAATTTAGCCATGGCCAATCAACCTCGCCCTCACATCTTTTGGACTGTGGGAGGAAACCCGAGCATCCGGAGGAAACCCGCGCAGACAGGGGGAGAATGTACAAACTCCACACAGACTGTGACCCAAGCCGGGAATTGAACCTGGGTCCCTGGCACAGTGAGACAGCGGTGCTAACCACTGTGCCACTACGTTGGCCATTCCAGCCATAGTTCCAAGCTGACCATAAGATACAGGAGTAGAAGTAGACCATTCAGCACATCAAGTTTCATAGAATCCATACAATGCAGAAGTAGGCCATTGGGCCCATTGAGTCTTTACCGACTATTAACCAGCTTTACCCTATAACCCTATTATTTACCCTGCTAACCTATATATCTTTGGACAATCTAGCGTGGCCAATCCACCTAACCTGCACATCTTCAGAGTGTGGGAGGAAACCGGAACACTTGGAGGAAACCCACACAGACACAGGGAGAATATGCAACTTCACACAGACAGTCACCTGAGGCCGGAATTGAACCCGAGTCCCTGGCAAAGGATTAGCAAATGAATTTCAACACAGGCAAGTGTGAGGGGAAGGGTAGGAAAATTACCTGGAAAGTGGCAACTCCAGGGGAGGAAGAGGAATTGAGGAATCCCAGTGTACAAATATAACTAATTGCTAGAGGTTGCTCCATAGATTAACAAAGTCATAAATAAAAAGCAAAGTTAGCACTATTTGTAGAGGGATAGGATTGAAATATAAAACTATTAGACCATAAGAAACAGGAACAGGAGGAGGCCATTCAGCCCTTCGGACTTGCTGTGCCATTTAATAAGATTGTGGTGGATTTTGCACTGTCCGAGTTCCTGCCTTCTCTCAATCATCCTTATATCCCCGACTGATTAAATCAATCATCCTTATATCCCTGACTGATTAAAAAATATATCGATCTCAGAATGTTCAAGGACTTCGTAAAGGATTCCAAAGATTAGTCATTCCTGTAGAGAAGAAATTCTTCCTCCAGTCCGTCTGAAATAAGTTCCCCCTCACTCTGCACCTCTGCCCTCTGGTCCCACACTCTCCCATCAGTGGAAACATCTTCCCAAAATTCTAATCCCCTGAGAATCTGACGTGTTTCAAGCTACATGTGGGGGAGCTGTGTTAACTCCGTGCTGAGACTGGGTTAGACCACACAGTACTGTGTGTAATTCCAGTCACTGTATTATAAAAGGATAAAGACACTGGAGATGGTGCAGAGGAATTTAACAACGTGAGGGTTTACCTCTCAGGAAAGGTTTGACAGTTTGCATCTCTTTTCTCCTGGGCTGTGACCGAATTGAAAGATTTGGAGTGGGAATCTTTCCTCTTGTGGAGAAGAACCTAATTGGAGGCCGTCAATAAAAGTTGATCACCAAGACATCCAATAGGGAAATTCAGACTTCTTTGCCCACAGAGTGGTGACAATGGGGAGTTTGTTACCACACACATTGCTTAAAGAGAACAACATTCACAGAATAGAATTATAAAACCCCTCCAGTGCAGAAGGACGCTATTCAGCCCATTGAGTTTGTGCCAACAACAATCCTACTGTAACCCTATCTATTTACTCCAGTAGTACTTCCCTGACACTAAGGGGCAATTTAGTATAGCCAATCCACCTAACATACACATCTTTGGACACTAAGAGGCAATTTAGCATGGCCAATCCACCTAACCTGCACATCTTTAGACACTAAGAAGCAATTTTGCACGGCCAATCTGCCGAACCTACACATCTTTGGACACTAAGGGGCAATTTAGCATAGCCAATCCACCTAACCTGCACATCTTTGGACACTAAGGGGCAACTTAGCATAGCCAATCCACCTAACCTGCACATCCTTGGACACTAAGGGGCAACTTAGCATAGCCAATCCACCTAACCTGCACATCTTTGGACACTAAGGGGCAACTTAGCATGGCCAATCCACCTAACCTGCACTTTTTGGACACTAAGGGGCAACTTAGCATAGCCAATCCACCTAACTGCACATCTTTGGACACTAAGGGCCAACTTAGCATGGCCAATCCACTTAACCTGCACATCTTTGGACACTAAGGGGCAACTTAGCATGGCCAATCCACTTAACCTGCACATCTTTGGACATTTAGGGGCAAGTTAGCAGAGCCAATCCACCTAACATGCGCATCTTTGGAGTGTGAGAGGAAACCGGAGCACCCAGAGGAAACCCATGCAGATGCAGGGAGAATGTGCAGCCTCCACATGGACAGACACCCGAGGCTGGAATTGAACTCGGGTCCCCGGCGCTTTAAGCAGCAGCACTAACCACTGTGCTGCCCCTGATGTAAAGGGAAGCTAGTCAAGCAGATGACAGAGAAGGGAATGGTTATCCTAGTAGATTAAAATGAGGAAGGAGGCTAGAGTGCACCAACATGAACTGAGCGGGCCGAATGGCCTGTTTCTGAGTTCTGTGTAATCCACTGTTCCCTCTTTAGCCAGTTTACATACGAGGCAACACGGAGAAATCTGTGGACCATACAGCATTAAACTCAAACCACTTATAATGTTCAGGTACTGACAATAAAAGAGGCACGACGCTGTCCCCTGACAGATTGGGATGAATTAGACTCTTTTAGCTACAGGGGGAACCATAATTACATGCGTCTTAATTTTCCTGTGCATAATCAGCGTCCAAGAGGTTAAAATTCCCGTTTACAAAAGGCGTGGGTGAATTAAGTGAGCAAATATCGTGGAGGGAGTGTGAGCTGGTCACGGCGTTTCCTGGAGAATTTAAACTCCGAGAGGGTTTCGATAGCTCCTTTAACCACAATCATTAAACTCTGCAACTACCAACTCTTAACTATTCAAAGCAGCCTCTCGCACTGCCCTCCAACTCCCCCCGCAAACCCCCCCACCCTTCCCATAGGGTAACAACCACCGCTCCTGCAGCTAAATATCAAAGACAGGAATTCGATTCGCCTTTTCCCACGTGAGCTGCCATTTTAACCCATTAACTCCCGTCCCCAAACAAGTTCTGACTCCCCCAGATCTCAACCGCTGCTTGCTCATCTTCCTGCTCTCTTTCTCCAATGCTTCACCCCTCTTCAGGGAGAGGAGCTACCCCCCCCCCCCCCCCCCCCCCCCCCCCCCCCCCCCCCCCTCCCGCCATCACCAGTGCAAGGTGGAGTGATTTCCATTTGTGAGAAAGGCCATTGATGGCAGTGAGCAACCTCCTTCCCCCCACCTTCTCCATAACTCCAGCATTTGTGTGTTTGGCAGTTTGTTCATACGGGGGCGATGAGCCAGCAGAGTAAACAGAAGGGCAACGCTGATAAAGAAAATCATAAAGACATCTTTCGTCCGTCGCCCTCAATGGGAGCGAAGCAGCTGCACGTGAGGGTTTTGGGAGAAGGGGGTTCCAGAGGCTGATTTTCAGAGCTACCATTGAATCATACAATCCCTGTAGTGCAGAAAGAGACCATTCATCCCATCGAGTCTGCACCAACCACATCCCTGCCCAGGCCCTATCCCCATAATCTCACGCATTTAACGCGCTAACCTCCCCGCCCCCAACTCCCCACCCCCCACCCCCCCTAGAGTAAATTGGCTAAGCTAAATCTTTGGAGACTAAGGGGCAGTTTAGCATGGCCAATCCATCTTATCTACACATCTTTAGACTGTGGGAGGAAATCGAAGCACCCAGGGGAAACCTCAGGGAGAATGTGCAGACTCAGGGATTTTATCCCTACAGTGCAGAAGAGACCATTTGACCATCAAGTCTGCACTGACTCTTTGACAGAATTTCTTACCCAGGTCCTTTCCCCACACCCATTATATGGCTAATCAAAGAGCAAAGAAAATTACAACATGGAACAGGCCCTTCAGCCCGTCAAGGCTATAGCAACCATAATGCCCATCTAAACTAAAAGCCCCTACCTTTCTGGGACCATATCCCTTCATTCCCAACTTATTCATATATTTGTCAAGATGCTCCTTAAAACTCACTATAGTATCTGCTTCTACTACCTCCCCTGGCAGCAAGATCCAGGTACCCACCATCCTCTGTGTAAAAAAACTTGCCTCGTACATCTCTTTAAACTTTGCCCCACTCACCTTAAACTTATGCTCCTTGGTAATTGGCTGTTCCATCATGGGAAAAAGCTTCTGACTATCCACTTTGTCCATGCCTCTCATAATCTTGAAGATTTCTATCAGGTCGCCCCTCAATCTCTGTCATTCCAGTGAGAACAAACCAAGTTTCTCCAGCCTCTCCTCATAGCCAATGCCCTTCATACCAGGCAACATTGTGGTAAATCTTCTCTGTAGCCTCTCCAAAGCTTCCACATGTTTTGGTAATGTGGCGACACAGAAATGAACACTATTTTCCAAGTGTGGCCTAACGAAGGTTCTATAAAGCTGCAACATGACTTGCCAATTTTTAAACTCAATGTCCCGGCTGATGAAAGCAAGCATGCCGTATGCCTTCTTGACTATCTTCTCCATCTACATTGCCACTTTCAGTGTCCTGTGTACCTGTACATCCAGATCCCTCTGCATACTCTTAAGGGTTCTGTCATTTATTATATATTTTCTACCTGAATTAGACTTTCCAAAATGCATAACTTGTATATCTTTGGACACTAAGCGGCAATTTCGCACCTGAACAGTTGATCTTGTTTCTGTGCAAAAACTCAACTGGACTCACCACGTAACACAGTGGCTACAACAGCAGGTCAGAGGGTAAGGGTACTGTGGTGAGTAATTCACCTCCTGATTCCCCAAAGCCTGTCCACCATCTACAAAGCACAAGTCAGCAGTGTGATGGAATACTCCAACAACACTCAAGAAGCTCGACACCATCCATGATAAAGCAGCCACGCTTGATTGGCACCACATCCATAAACTTTCATTCCCCCCACCAACGCTCAGTAATAGCAGTGAGTACCATCTACAAGATGCACTGCAGCAATTCAGTGGAGATTCTTAGACAGCATCTTCCAAACCCACAACCACTTCCATCTAGAAGGACAAGGGCAGCAGATACATGGGGGCGCCACCACTTGCAAGTTCCCATCCAAGCCACTCACCATCCTGATTTGGAAATATATTGGCCGTTCCTTCACTATGGCTGGGTCAAAATCCTGGAATTCCCTCCCTAACAGCATTGTGGATCAACCCACAGCGCAGGGACTGCGGCGATTCAAGAAGGCAGCTCACCACCAACTTCTCAAGGGATGGGCAATAAATGCTGGCTTAGCCAGCAACACCCATGACCCACAAATTAATTTAAAAAAAAGACCCGAGGCCAGAGTTTGGCCAAGTGCTGAACTGTACTATCAGCTCCAGACTTGGCTATCGCAGGCCTCAACTCTCCAAACCTGCCCAAAAATTCAACCAGCCCCGTATTCCCATCCGGCAGCTAGCCCCACTGGCCAATCATCCCTGATTTTCCTGGCCTGGTGTGGCTCTAACTCCCTCAAGTGAGGCCTACAGGGACTGGGTCTTCTCCCTTATCCCTCCGCCACCCACGCATTTCGAATCAGGATTGTTTTTTGGATGCTGCTCCAGATTCTTTCCTGCCAACTTCCCCAGGAAGTCAGAACAGCGTTTCCACCTCCTCTCTCGCTGCTCGGGCCTGAGCACGTTCCAAAATTAGGAGTTGGGTTTGCACAGGAAGTGAAAAAATAGCCCTGGTATAAAAAGCTGGAGGCCGAGAGAAAGCTGCGGTCAGAATCTGTGTGTAATTGACCGCATGATGGAGACTGAGTGGAAGTCAGAAATCTTTCCCCAGTGTACGGGCGTATTATAAACTTCTAACACGGTTACACAGGGTAGGTTCAGAAAGAATGTTCCCAATGGTAGGGAGTCCAGAACCAGAGGTCATAGTTTGAGGATAAGGGATAAACCTTTTAGAACTGAGGTGAGGAGAAATTTCTTTACCCAGAGGGTGGTGAATGTGGGAATTCACTCCCACAGAGTGAAACTCCCAAAACATTGTGTGATTTCAAGGTGAAATTAGATTTAGCTCTTGGGGATCAAGGGATATGGGGAAAGGTGGGGAGTCAGGATATTGAATTTGATGATCAGCTTTGATCAAAATGAATGGCGGAGTAGGCTTGAAGGGCCGAATGGCCTCCTTCTGCTTCCAGTTTCTATGTTTCCCTTGTTCCACCCCCCCCCCCCCCCCCCCCCCTCAAATTCCCATTTCCCTCTTAGTACCTTAAGGTTTATTTATTAGTCACAAGTAAGGCTTACATTAACACTGCAATGGAGTTACTGTGAAATTCCCCTAGTTGCCACACTCTGGCACTTGTTCGGGCCAATGCACCCTAACCAGCACGTCTTTCAGACTGTGAGAGGGAACCGGAGCACCCCAAGGAAACCCACGAAGACACGGGGAGAATGTGCAAACTCCACCCGGACAGTAACTGAAGCTGGAAATCGAACCAGGTCTCTGGTACTATGGAACAGCAGTGCTTACCACTGTGCCATCCTTTGGTTAATCAAGACCCGAAGACCCTCCAAACAATGCCTCAATGTTGAATGCCGGTTTCCTCATGTTAAGAGCTGTGTAAGCGGCAACCCCTCCCCGATTACCCTGGTCAATTATTTGGATAGTCCAGTGGAAAGAATCAAGAGAAGCTTAGTGGCATTATTGTTAGACTACTAATCCAGCTAATGTTCTGGGCACCTGGGCTCAAATCTGCCATAGTGGATTTTGAATTCAATAAAAAATATTTGGATTTAAGAATCTACTGATGAAAGCATTGTTGATTGTTGGAAAAACCCATCTGGTTCACTAATATCCTTTAGGGAAGGAAATCTGCCCTCCTTACTCGGTCTGGTCTACATGTGACTCCAGAATCACGTGGGTGGCTCTCAACTGCCCTCAGGCAACTAGGGATGGGTAATAAATACTGGCCCAGCCAGTGACGCCCGTGTCCCACAAATGAATAAAAAAAGAGAAAGCGCAAAAGGAGGCCATTCGGCCCGTCACGTCTATGCAGCCCTTGGGAAGAGTTATTCAATTAGATCTCTTAATCCTCAGCCCCACAAATCTCTCCCCGTTTTGTCGTTATCGCTGAATCTGATTTTAATGCTTTTCAGGCCATATTATTAATAATAAAGCAATAAATATGGAAAACTTTTGCTGCACAGACCTATTATCTGGTTTTAAACCTAAACCTCTTTCCGGGTACATAGTTTCGTATAACAAACCAAAGTTGGCACAAATTCACTTAAACAAACTTTTGTCCCTTCAACATCTTAGGTGCCAAAACTCATAAACCTACAACAGTTACAATGTTAACTCTTTCACTTCAACTCCAAATTTAACTCTAAACTTTTAACTCTTTAACTGAAAATGAATCCTGCCCCAATTCAGAAAAACTGGCCTGGTCCATCCCCAATATCGATTCTCCCCTGTGGTTCTTCCCTGAAGGTCTTCTTCAGTGCACACTTGCCCCTAACCAGCACGTCTTTCAGAGTGCGAGAGGAAACCCGAGCACCCGGAGGAAACCCATGCAGACACGGGTACCGGAATTTTACCACCTCGCTTGCCGAAGCTTATAAGATCACTTCCGAGGCCAATGCTGTTCTGTGAATCTTCCGAGCCGGTAAAATTCCAGCCCGGAGAACTTCCAGACTCTGTACAGGTAGTGACCCAAGCCGGGAATTGAACCCAGGTCCCCTGGCGATGTGAGGCAGCAGTGCTAAGTTATGTGACACCTTATATTGCAACTCTTGAGTGTCGTTGGAACTGCATCCAGCCAGGCAAGTGGGAAGTATTCCATCAACACTCCTGACTTGTAGATGGCAGACAAGCTTTGGGGAGGCTGGATGGGAATTACAGGATTCCTCTGACCTGCTCTTTTAGCCATGGTATTTACATGGCTACGCTATTCTTCTGGGTACTATTCTGGGGCAGCTATATGCTTCTTCATAATGTGGACAGAACACCACTGCCGCAGTCAATCCTGCCCTCCAGCTGATATCCCAATGTTGGCACAATAGCCCGCTTCTTTTTCATTGCTAAGATGGAAACTAGAACAAGACAAAGAGAGAGAGAAAAAGCGAAAGAAAGTGACAGAGTAAGAAAGAAAATGAGCAAGCAAGAGGAGAAAGAAAAGGCCGATGAAATAAGGTGACCAGAAGAGAAACTGGTGGAAAATCTCAGCAGGTTTAGCAGGGTCTGTAAGGAAGGAAAAGAGCTGGTCATCCAGACTCAACACGTCAACCCCTTTCTCTCCACAGATGCTGCCAGACCTGCTGAGGTTTTCCAGCAGTTTCTCTTTTGGTTTCAGATTCCATGCTGGAATCTGCTTTTATCCAATGAAATAAGGGGATTTACCTCCAATCCTTGGCAGGTGGGGGTAAATTTATCCCGTGGAAGAGAGAGAGAGAGTGTGCGAGTGGAGCAGGATTACGGTGCCAAAAGTTTACCGTGTCAATCAATGTCTTGTCCTTGATTTTTGTCAACAGACTCAGATTGGCTGAAATTGGACAGGGTAGAGACCGCTTTTTAAACATTGAATGTGTGATTCTGCACTGGGTGTGCTCAAGGCTGACAACAGTTGCAAAGAAACATAAAGTAGGAATTAATTCTGTAGGTGGGCTGAGAGAACAACGCCCCTGTAGACAGCATCTGGGATGGCCTTGAGGGTAATACATCAGGAAATGAAAACTCTCGGAGTGAACCTTATCCTGTGCAACATTCATTTCAGGCTATCCACCATGGTGGCACAGCGCCAGTGACTGGGTTCAATTCCTGGCCTGGGTCACTGTCTCTGTGGAGTTTTGACATTCTTCCTGTGTCTGCGTGCGTTTACTTCAGGTGCTCCGGTTTCTTCCCACAGACCAAGATGTGCACTTTAGCTAGATTGGCTATGCTAAATTGCCCGTCAGTGTCCAAAGATGTCTAGGTTAGGGGGATTGTTCAAGTTAAATTGCCCATTAGTGTTCCAAAATATGTAGGATTAATGAATTGGCCATACTAACTTGCCCGTTAGTGTTCTAAGATATGCAGTTTAAGAGGTTATTGACCATGCTAAATTGCTCCTTTTCTATGAACAATATGTTTTGTCTGTATAGCGTGCAAGAAGCAATACTTTTCACTGTATGCTAATACATGTGACAATAATAAATCAAATCAAATGTCATCCATATGGTATCATCTCCTCCAGAACACCAATTAACAAAAGCAAAGTAAAATGGGGAACTCCATTGCTAACAGCTCAGTTTTGTTTTATATAGTTATTTTTGCCTAATTTACACATCTTTGGACACTAAAGGGAAATTTAGCATGGCCAATCCACCCAACCTACATGTCTTTGGACACTAAGGGGTAATTTAGCATGGCCAATCCACCTAACGTGCACAGAACAGACATACTCCAGTACTTTACCCCAGGTATTATTGAGCCTGGATAACTGATTATTACCCTCAGGCCTGCAGGTGAGAGTGAAACAATGCAGTCCCAAGGCCCCTCTCACCCTCTTACTCCTTGCAAATGTCCAGTCTCTGGAAAACAAGCTAGATGAACTTAGAGAGCCAGACTCACTTCCCAAAGGGAACTGAGGGACTGCTGTGTGCTCTGTTTCTCGGCTCACTCCTGCTTCATCAGACAAAGCCCTACAACTAGAGAGGTTCTCAATCCATCGAATGGACTGCAGAGCAGCCTCAGACAAGGCCAGGGGAGGTGGGGTCTGCTTCCTAATCAACACCTCATGGTGCCCAGAGTTTCTGCTCCACAAGCCTAGAATAGCTGATGCTAAAATGCCGCCTAGTTTCTTCCGCGGGACTTCACCTCTGTTATCCTGACGGCAGTTTACATCCCACCCCATGTGGGTGTGAAGATAGCGCTGGATGAAATATACACCGTTACAAATAGCCTTGAGAACATCCCGAGGTCTTGTCCACCGTGGATAGGGACTTCAATCAGGCCAAGATCAAGAATGTTCTACTAAATTATCACCAACACGTCTCCTGCTCCACCAGAGACCCAAGCACCCTAGACCACTGCTATACAAATATCAAACATATCTACCGCTCTATCACCCACCCACACTTTGATAAAACAGACCTCAGGGCTATGCTCCTGCTCCCGGCTTACTGAGAAACTGAAGCCGGAGAATGCGTCAAAGACAGTCAGGCAACGTTGGTTTGAGGAATCGGATAATCCCCTACAGGGCTGCTTAGACTGGTCAGTATTTAAAACCTCTGCAACCAGCCTGAATGAGTACCTCTACAGTAACTGACTTCATTAATAAGTATATAGAAGACTGTGTGCCAAAGAAGCAAATCCATGTGTTCCCCAATCAGAAACCATGGATGAACAGGGATATCCATTGCTTGCTGAAGTCCAGGTCTGAGGCATTCAGGTCAGGCGACACTGACCAATGCAAGAAAGTCAGATATGATCTAATGAGATCCATCAAAGATTGTATCAGACCAAGCTAGAGCCCCAAACTAGCCATACCGACTCCCACCAACTATGGCAAGATTTCTAAGACATAACAGGCTACAAGATGAAGGTATATAAAATCGCCGGTTCTAACGCACCCCTTCCTGATGAACTCAATGTATTCTATGTCCGTTTTGAACAAGGGGTCAGTGACATCACACCTTCCTCTCTGGAAGCCCTGGATAAACTTGAATCTGGGGTCACCATTGCAGATGTCAGAGCAGCTTTCTTGAAGATCAGCCCACAGAAAGTGACCGGCTCAGATGGGATGTATTCACAGACATCCTCTCTTTACACCAATCTGAGGTCCCTATCTGCTTTGACAAGATGACCATCATCCCGGTATCTAAGAAAACCAAGCAGTGTGCCTTAATGACTATTGGCTGGTGGCTCTGACATCCATCATAATGAAGTGATTAGAACTGGCATGAATCAATTCCAGCCTCCCGGACTACCTGGACTACTAAGGGGAATTTAGCATGGCCAATCCATCTAACCCGCACATCTCTTGCTCTGCCTGCAAGGAACTACAAAGGTCATGGATGTAGTCCAATCCATCATGCAAACCAGCCTCCCATCCGTTGACTCTGTGTATGCTTCCCAGTGCCTTGAAAAAAAAGTTAGCATAATAAAGAACCCCAAACATCCTGGACATTCTCTCTTCCACCTTCTTGCTTGAGGAAAAAAAAATGCAAAAGAAAGAGGTTATGTACCAATCGACACAAGAACAGCTTCTTCCCTGCTGCCATCAGACTTTTGAATGGACTTACCTTGCATTGAGTTGATCTTTCTCTACACCCTAATTATGAATGTAACACTACATTCCACAATCTCACCTTTTCTTCTCTTTGAATGGTATGCTTTGTCTGTAGAGCGCGCAAGAAACAATACTTTTCACTATATGTTAATACATGTGACAATAATAAATCAAATCAAATTAATCTGGACACTCATCATGAATCTCAATCTCATTCAGCCCTGAAACACACACATATGTGTGCTGGGGGATGATGCAGAGTGCACACAATGGCGGAGCTTTCCCCTTCTCAGCATGAGTGGACTGAAGCCAGCCACGGTGCTTCAGGTGCCAACTAACTGGAGCCAGGGTGGCACAGTGGTTGGTGCTGCTGCCTCACCACACCAGGGACCCAGGTTCAATTCCAGCCTTGGGTGATATCTGTGTGGATTTTGCACATTATCCTCATGTCGGCATGGGTTTCCGCCGCTCACCGCTGTTTGCCGCCCTCTGCTTGCCGCCCTCTGTTTGGGGCCTTCTGTTTGCCGCCCTCTGTTTGCTGCCCTCTGTTTGCCGCCCTCTGTTTGCCGCCCTCTGTTTTCCGCCCTCTGTTTGCTCCCCTCTGTTTGCCGCCCTCTGTTTGCCGCCCGTACTGTGGGTTTCCTCCCACAGTACAAAGACGTGCGGATTAGATGGATTGGCCATGGTAAGTTCCCCTTAGTGTCCAAAGATGTGCATTTTAGGTGGATTGGACATGCTAAATTTCCCTTTACAATCAAGGGGATTAACAGAGTAAATATGTGTGTTTACGGGGACAGGGCCTGGGTGGGTTGTTGTTGGTGCATCCTTGATGGGCTGTATGGCCTCCTTCTGCAGGGATTCTATAAGCCAATGCAGCGCAAACATTCTCCACTTGACTGGACGCCTGCGGCTCCAATAAAGTTCAAGATGTTCAATGCCGTCCCGGACAAAGTAGGCCCCGCTTGTTTGACACTCCGTTCACCACCCTCAACATTCAACCCACTGGCATACAATGGCAGCCATCTGTACCATCTGCAAGATGCACTGCAATGACTTGCCAAGGTTTCTTCAACAGCACCTTCCAAACCCATGACCACTTCTATCTAGAAGGACAAGGGGCAGCAGATATATGGGAACAGCACCTCTGCAACTTCCCCTCCAAGTCACTCACCATCCTGACTTGGAAATATATCGGCTGTTCCTTCACTGTGGCTGGATTAACATCCTGGAACTCCCTCCCTAACAGCACTGTGGGTGTACCTACATCTCATGGACTGCAGAGGGTTCAAAAAGGCCGCTCAGCACCATCTTCTCCATGGCAATTAGGGATGGGCAATAAATGCTGCCCCTTTCAGCGATGTCCACATCTAGTTTAAGTTTATTTCAGTTTAAGTTTATTTAAAGAGGCTAACATTAACACTGCAATGAAGTTACTGTGAAAATCGCCTTGTCACCACACTCAGTGTGCCTGTTTGGGTATACTGAGGAAGAATTTAGCATGGCCAATGCACCTAACCAGTCTTTCAGATTATGGGATGGAACCAGAGTGCACGGAAGAAACCCAGGGAGACACAGGGAGAACGTGCACAGTGAATCGAACCTGGGTCTCTTGCGCGTTGAGTCAGCAGTGTTAACCGCCATGCCATCCCAGTGAAGGAATGAAAAATGGGATTTAAAGTCCGGGTACCTGTCTGTATGAAGCAATGTACTGTATTAAAACAGTGAACAAAGAATAGTTACGAATGTGTTGACACCATATGGGGACACACCTTGCTAGCTATTCTGTACAACATCTGAATGGGGTGATTATGCAATAAGTTGGCTCAGTTTCTGGGTACAAGATCCGACTTAAAGTGATTAAGTGGTGTTGTTACTGGAATTGGTGACACTCCAATGTTTCAATGTACTAACGCATACTTTCAGCACCAGCGATGTACACTGTCAGGTAGAGATGTGACCTGTCCATGAGTCATGCCCACAGTATACCAATGGAAATCCAGCTGTGCCAACTGCTGGGGCATGGGGAAAACTCTTTGTGCTTGAATGCTAATACCCAATATCTCATTTCCATCCATTTCCATCTAACATGGGTGACATGGTGGCACAGTGGTTAGCACTGCTGCCTTACAGCATCAGGGACCTGGGTTCGATTCCTAGAGTCTGCACCTTCTCCCCATATCTGTGTGGGTTTCCTCCAATATCCCCCCATGGTCCGAAAGATGTGCCAGTTAGATGAACTGTCCATGCTAAATTCTCCCTCAGTTTCCCCGAACAGTACTGGAGTGCGGCAACTAGGGCATTTTCACAGTAACTTCATTGCAGTGTTAATGTAAGCCATACTTGTGACACTAATCAAAATAAATTAAACTAAAAGTGATTAAATGCCTTCTCACTTCAAAACACCACAGGTTAATGTGGACTAGTTCAGAGGGATTGGAATCGTAGAATAGAATCATAGCATCATTACATAGAACATAGAACATTACAGCACAGAACAGGCTCTTCGGCCTTCGATGTTGCGCCGACCAATATAAAAAGCAATGCCCCTCCAAACTAAACCATTCCCTTCTCTTCCATATACTTATCAACTAACCTCTTAAACGCCACCAAACTTGGCGCATCTACAACTGCTGCAGGCAGGGCATTCCACTCCCGAACCACCCTTTGGGTAAAGAACCTACCTCTGATATCCGTCCTATAACTATCACCCCTTAATTTAAAGCTGTGTCCCCTCGTGCTAGCTTTCTCCATCCTAGGAAAAAGGCTATCACTGTCCACCCTATCTAAACCTCTAATCATCTTATATGTTTCGATAAGGTCCCCTCTTAGCCGCCTCCTTTCTAACGAAAACAACCTCAAATCCCTCAGCCTCTCTTCATAAGACCTGCCCTCCATACCAGGCAACATCCTGGTAAACCTCCTCTGTACCCTCTCCAATGCCTCCACATCTTTCTTATAATGTGGGGACCAGAACTGCACACAATACTCCAAGTGCGGCCGCACTAGAGTTTTGTACAGTTGCAACATGACGTTGCGGCTCCGAAATTCAATCCCCCTACCAATAAAAGCTAAGACTCCATATGCCTTCTTAACAACCTTCTCGACTTGACTGCCTACTTTCAGGGATCTATGCACATACACACCAAGATCCCTCTGTTCATCAAGACTACTAAGAATCCTACCATTAGCCCTATACTCTACACATTTATTATTTCTGCCATAGTGCATTACCTCACACTTTTCCACATTAAACTCCATTTGCCACCTCTCGGCCCAGCTCTGCAACTTGTCCAAGTCCCTCTGCAAACTATAACACCCCTCTTCACTATCTACCACTCCACCGACTTTAGTGTCATCTGCAAATTTACTAATCCATCCTTCAATACCCTCATCCAGATCATTTATAAAAATTACAAACAGCAGGGGCCCCAAAACAGACCCCTGAGGTACACCACTTGTAACCGAACTCCACGATGAATATCTCCCATCACCACCACCCTCTGTCTTCTATCTGCTAGCCAATTCCTAATCCAATTAGCTAAATCACCCTCTATCCCATACATCTGCATTTTCTGCAGAAGTCTTCCATGGGCCACCTTATCAAACGCCTTACTAAAGTCCATATATACCACATCAACCGCCTTACCCCCATCCACCTCCTTAGTCACTTTTTCAAAAAACTCAATGAGGTTAGTAAGGCACGACCTACCCTTCACAAAACCATGCTGACTATCCCCAATCAATTCATTTCTCTCTAAATAACTATAAATCCTATCCCTAATAATTCTCTCCAATACTTTGCCCACAACAGAAGTAAGACTCACTGGCCTATAATTCCCTGGAAGGTCTCTCTTCCCCTTCTTGAACAATGGGACCACATTCGCTATCCTCCAGTCCTCCGGAACCACACCCGTAACCAACGACGACCTGAAGATCAGAGCCAGAGGCTCTGCAATCTCCTCTCTTGCCTCCCAGAGAATCCTAGGGTAAATCCCGTCCGGCCCAGGGGACTTATCCAACTTCAAACCCTCGAGAATATCTAGCACATCCTCCCTATCTACTTCGATACTTTCCAGTTTGCTACCCTGTACCTCAGTGTTCTCCATAACTACATTTACATCACCCTGCGTGAATACCGAAGAGAAATATTTATTCAGTGCCTCTCCAATCTCTTCAGGCTCCACGCACAACTTCCCACTGCTGTCTATGACTGGCCCTAATCTTGTCCTAACCAATCTTCTATTCTTAACATATCTAAAGAAAGCTTTAGGATTCTCCTTAATCCTATCAGCCAAAGTCTTCTCATGTCCTCTCTTAGCTCTCCTCAATTCACTCTTTAGCTCCCTCCTGGCTAATCTATAGCTATCCATTGCACTAACCGAGCCTTCAAGCCTCATCCTGACATAAGCCTCCTTTTTCCTTTTAACCAGCAAATCAACTTTTTTCGTACACCATTACAGTGCATTACAGTGCACAAGGAGGCCATTCAGCCCATTGAGTCTGCACTGATCACAATTCCACCCAGGCCCTATCCTCATTACCCCATGCATTTCGCTAGACCCCTAACAGTAAGGGACAATTTAGCACGGCCAATCCATCTACTCCACACATCTTTGCTCCTAATCTTGTTCACCCATCAACTCTGCTTACTGACCAACACTTACTCCCAGTTAAACACCACCTCAGTTTCAGAATTTTTATTGTGCTATTCAGTTCCCACACTGCCCTTGTCCTTCTCTACCTCAGTAACCTCCTCCAGTCCTACACAATCTTCATAATTTTCCCATTGCTCTATCATTGGTAGCTGTGTCTTTACCTTCAGGGGAGGCACGGTGGCACAGTGATTAGCACTACTACCTCACAGCGCCTGGAAGCGAGTACGATTCCTGGTTTGGGTCACTGTTTGTGCGGAGTTTGCCCATTCTCCCCATGTCTGCATGGATTTCCTCCGGGTGCTCCAGTTTCCTCCCACACTCCAAAGATGCGTGGGTGAAGTTGATTGGCATGATAAATTGTCTCTTAGTGTCGGGGGAATTAGCGGGTTTCGGGGATAGGGCCTGGGCAGGATTGTGGTCGGTGCAGACTTGATGGGCCGAATGGTCTCCTTCTGTACCATAGATTCTATGGGAGTCTAAACTCTGGGATCCCCATGGAAAAAAGGTCTTTCCACTTCATTCTATTCCCTTAAGATGCACCTTAACCTCTTTGACCAATCCAACACATGACTGGTGTCTCCTTCTGAGTCTCAGTTTCTATTGTTAAAGGTCTGAAGATGTTTTGCAATGTTTAAGGTGCTATCTGAATGCAAACTGGGAGACGCTAAGATCTCATGTAAAAGCAACGGAATTGAAACAAGTCTTGCTTCACAGAATTGCTATGGGTGCAGAAGAAGGCCATTTGGCCCATTATGTCTACACAGGCTCTCCAGGAGAACATCATGATTTCACTTCATTCCCTTGCCTTTACTCCGTAACCCCAGAACAATGTTTCTATTCAAATAAACATCTAATGCCCTCTCAAATGCCTCGATTGAAGCTTCCTCCATCACACTTCCTGACAGCGCAATCCAGACCCCAACCACTTGCTGGGTGAAGAAGGTTTTCCTCACATTACATTTGCAAATCACTTTAAAACTGTGTCCCTCTCATTCTTGATCTTTCCCGAGTGGAAACGTTTCCTCCCTATCTGCTCTGTCCAGACCCCTCATAATTTTGAACATCTCTATCAAATCTCCTCTTAGGCTTCCTGTCTCCGAGGAGAACAGCCCCAACTTCTCCAATCTATCTCCATAACTGAAGTTTCTCATCCTTGGAACCAGTCTTGTAAACCACCTCTGCATTTATATAGCACCTTTCATGTTATCTGTACAACCAATGAAGTGTAGGCACTGTAATGAACGTGGCTACCAATTTATGTCATTGGGGCAGCACAGTAGCAAAGTGGTTAGCACTGCTGCTTCACAGCTCCAGGGTCCTGGGTTCAATTCCCAGCTCGGGTCACTGTTTGTGTGGAGTTCACACATTCTCTTCATGTCTGCATGGATTTTCCCCGGGCGCTCCAGTTTCCTCCCACAATCTAAAGATGCGCGGTTTAGGTTGATTGGCCACGCTAAGAAATTGCCCCTTAGTGTCCAGGGACATGTAGGTTAGAGGGATTATTGGGTATAATATGTGAGGATATGGAGGTAGGGCCTGGGTGGGATTGTGTTTGGTGCAGACTCGATGGGCCGAAGGGCCTCTTCCTGTACTGTAGGGTTCAATGATTCTATGTGCATCAAGATCCCAAAAACTGCCACAAAATTATGACCACGTTATTTATTTTAGCAGCTGGTTGAGGGATAAATATTGGTGAGTTTCATCATAGCGTCATGTAATCATTCACTTTCACCCTAAGGGTTTAATAGGAGTTTGAGTTTAACATCTCACCCGCATAACAGCTCTAACAACAGAATCACACTCCTTCAGTACTGCACTGAAATGTCAGCTTAGACCACTCTTTGCGGCGACACTGGAACATACATTTTAACTGTGAGACTACCAAGCAGAATGGTTAGCAATGCTGCCTCACATCAACCAGCTTCGATTCCTGGCTTGTCTGTGCGGAGTCTGCACATTTTCCCCATATCTGCATGGGGTTTCCTCCAGGCGCTCTGGTTTCCTCCCACAGTCCGAAAGATGTGCTGGTTAGGATGCATTGGCCATGCTAAATTTCTCCCTCAGTATACCTGAAGAAGAGTATGGGGACTAGGGGATTTTCACTATAACTTTATTGCAGTAAGCTGACTTGTGATACTAACATTAAACTACGTAAATGGGATGGTGGTGTGTTACACATCACTCAGTGAGTTTTAGTTGCTGTGTCAAGCTGCACTTTAATGCACGTGTGGTAGTTTTGAACTATAGAGATTGTAGAGATCCAATATTCTCTCCATCACAAAAGCAGCAAGACATGGACAATATCCAGGCTTGAGCTGACAAATGACACTTGAGCCACACAGTGCCTGGTAATGACTAATTAAAGAGGATCTAACCATCACCCCTTGCTATTCAATGGCATTACCATTGCTGTTTAAGTCACAGGTAGATAGATTTCTGATAGACAAGGGAATTAAGGGTTATGGGGAGAAAGTGGGAAAGTGGTACTGAACCACTACAGATCAGCCATGGTCTTATTGAATGACGGGGCAGGCTCGAAGGGCTAGATGGCCTACTCCTGCTCCTATTTCTTATGTTCTTATGAATCCTCCACCAACATCCAGGGGGGCTAGCACTGACCAGAAGTTGAACTGGATCCAGCAATGTGGATACAGAGACTAGCAATCTTTTCTCCCGAAAGCCTCTCCCCTGCGTGAAGAACCAGAATGGCAGAATGTTAAAACTATTTTTTTCAAAAATGCAACCAATATGATATGCTGTGAGGAGACCTAGCTAGGGTAAATACATGGGGTTATGGGGGGTAGGGCCTGAGATGGGATTGTGGTCGGTGCAGATCCGATGGGCCAAATGGCCTCCTTCTGCTTGTAGGGATTCTGTGATGTTGGTGGGAAGAAAATGGATGAGATAGGAGGAAATGAAGGGCACAACTCTAAAGGTGGGGGATGTAGAGGGAGAGGAATCTGGTGTGCTTAAAGTTTGAAAGGTGGCAAAGCAGATGGAGGGAGCAGTTAAGAAAGCATAACATATCCTCAAATAGAAAAATCTGGAAAAACTCAGCAGGTTTGGCAGCATCTGTGGAGAGAGAGAGAGAGAGAGAGAGAGAGGAATTAATGTTTCATTATTTCTCTGGTCATGGCTCTGGTCAGACCCCATTTGGATTTGGTGAGCAGTCTTGGAGCTAAGGAAGGATGTGCTGGCATTGGGAAAGGTCCAGAGGAGGTTCACAAGAATGATCCCTGGAATGAAGAGCATGAGGAACGATTGAGGACTTTGGCTCTGCACTCATTGGAGTTTAGAAGGATGGGGGGGGGACCTTATTGAAACTTACAGGATATTGCGACAGAGTGGACATGGAGAGAATGTTTCCACTAGTAGGAAAAACTAGAATCAGAGGGCACAACCTCAGGCTGAAGGGACAATCCTTTAAAACAGAGATGAGGAGGAATTCCTTCAGCCAGAGAGTGATGAATCTGTAGAACTGTTTGCCACAGAAGGCTGTGGAGGCCAGGTCATTGAGTGTCTTTAAGACAGATATAGATAGGTTCTTGATTAATAAGGGGATCGGGGTTAGGGGGAAAGGCAGGAGAATGGGGATGAGAAAAGTATCGACCATGATTGAATGGCGGAGCAGACTCAATGGGCCGAGTGGCCTAATTCTACTCCTGTATCTTATGATGTCAAGTCAGACTCAAAACGTTAACTGTTTTTCTCTCTCCACAGATACTGCAACATTTGCTGAGTTTTTCCAGTGTTTTCTGTTTTTATTTTAGAATTCTGACATCTTTGGTATTTTACTTTTATTCTTACACAGTATCCTGAGTTTTATTACTAAGATACAGAGTACAAGAGCACAGAGGTTCTGCTCAACTTGTACAAGGCACTAGTTGGATCTCGGCTGGAATATTGTGTACAGTTCTCGGCGCCATACTATAGCTAGGATGTGAACACATTGAAGAGAGAGAGAGAGAGAGAGAGGAAGAGGTTTAGTAAAATGGTTCCAGGGATGAAGAACTTCAGTATGAGGATATGTTGGAGAGGTTGGGACTGTTCTTGCTACGCTGAGAAGAGATGAAATAGAAGTATTCAAAATTGTGAGGAGTTCGGACAGAGTCGATCGTGAGAAGCTGCCTCCACTGGCAGAAAGATCAAGAACAAGAGATTTAAGGTAATTGGCAAAAGAAGCAAAAGCAACGTGAAAAAATTCATTTTCGACAGCGAGTGGTTAGGATCTAGGAGCGTGGAGCAAACAGGTTCAACTCAGGCTATCCATAGAGTCCCTACAGTCCAGAAAGAGACCATTTGGCCCATCAAATCTGCACTGACCTGCCAACAGAACATTATACCTAGACCCAACCCCAGCCCCCCACCCCACCCACCCTATCCCCTACCCCACACCCACTCTACTCTACCCCTGTCACCACCCTGCCCTAACCCTGTGACCCCTACATATTTTACACATTTAGACCATCTTTGGACACTAAGGGGCAATTTAGCTTGACCAATCCACCTAACCTACACATATTTGGACACTAAGGGGAAATTTAGCATGTTCAATCTTTCTAACCGCATATCTTTGGACATTAAGGGGTAAATTAACATGGCCAATCAACTGAACCTGCATATCTTGAAACACTAAGGGACAATTCAGCATGGCCAATCCACCTAACCCGTACATCTGAAAGGCAGCAGTGCCACCAATGTGCACTCCTGCAGAGGGAATTAGATGATGATTTGAAAGGGAGAGAATCTGTCAGGCTACAGACAGAAGGTGGCACCAGGAAAAATGCTCATTTGGAGAGCCAGCCAGTACAGTGAGATGGACTAAGTGGCCGCCTTCTCCACTGTGACTGGAAAGAGCGGTCAAACTCAGTTTAGTGGTAATATTCAAAAAGGAATTGGTCAATTGTTGAAAAAGAGAAAAAAGTAAATCAAGATTGCAGGGTGATTGCGGGAAGACATGGAGAGGGGAGATACAATTGGACGACTAATTGTATTTGCAAATTGCCTCAAAACACCAGTGACCCAGGTTCAATTCTGGCCTCGGGTGACTGTCTGTGTGGAGTCTGCACGTTCTACCCATGTCTGCATGGGTTTCCTCCGGGTACTCCGCTTTCCTTCTACAGTTCAACGAAATGTGGGTTAGGTTGATTGGCCATGCTAAATTCCCTCTTAGTGCTAGGGGGAACTACAAAATACAATTTATTTATTAACCACCAGTATGCTTAACACTGCAATGAAGTTACTGTGAAAATCCTCTATTCACTTCAGTCCGCTGTCTGTTCAGGTATATTGAGGGAGAATTTGGCACGGCCAATGTGCCTAACCAGATTGTGGAGATGCCAGCGTTGGACTGGGGTAAATACAATAAGAAGTCTCACAACACCAGGTTAAAATCCAACCAGATTAGCAGGCTAAATGTGTAGGTTATGGGGTAGGATGCTGTGGGTGCATGCTCAATGGGCCAAATGGCCTCTTTCTGCACTGTAGGGATTCTACGAACGCTGTAAAAAGGGCCAGCATTGGCAAAGGATGGGCCAAATCGCCTCCCTCTGTGTTTGTACATTCAGCAAGCAAAGTTAGTTCAAAATACAAAACTTTCTAAGTCGTCTTGTCAACAGCAACAGATTAAAAAGTGCTGCGGGAACCCTGCCGCTATATAAAGTGCTTTTTTCTCCAGAACGCTGTTAAAAGTTTATGAAAAGTTTCACAATTTCAAACGCTGTTTTTGGAGGAGGAGGGAGGAATGTGTCAATTTCATAAGTTGCATTTGACAGGCAACGCCCTTCGCCAGCAGAAACTTCCATTAATATTTGAAGACTATTTAAATCATGTGTGAATATTAATCAGGGTTAAGTACAGCCTCTCCCCCCCTCCCCTCCAGCGCCCCCAGGGAGAGGGGAAAAGAGAAAAGAAAATAGAGAGTTTAACCTGTTGCTGAGAGGCTTCTTGAGGTCGGAAAGGAAGAGGTGGTTGTGTGTGACACACACACACAGTGAGCAGTCAGTAAAGGAAGAGGCAGACACAGGGAGCGCAGCTACACAGGAGTAGCTGCTCCCTTTCCCAGCAAGGGGACAAGGTGGTGGTCACCTAACCCCCGCCTTGGACTCGGCAATGGCTTTGGCAGACGCTGTTCTCCCCTCAATCATCTCTTTCGCCAACTTCCAGGAGAGGCAGAACGCGATCATTAAGGTACAGCAGACTTCGAGCTGGAGTCACTCACAGTTTGCCTGACTTGGGGAAACGGGATGGGAGATTGAAATATATTGAAAGATTTACAGATATTTGAATTCCACCAGTGTGTGGCTGCAAGAGGGGGGGGGGGGGGGGGGAGACGTTACTGCTGGGGGGGGGGGGTGAAGGGTGCTTTTTGCTGAGATTAAAGCAATACTGACTTTCTCTCAGCTGAGCTTTCTCATTGGGACAGGAGGGTTACCATCCAGCGATGCGATTTCGTTGTGAAATCGGATTTTCTTTTTTTTTACACCTGCAGCCGGCTGCTTTTAACCCACACTCCCATTTCCACACAGTGACCTGGGAATACTGTTATTGTAGCGGGGTGTGGTGTGGAAGGCGTGGGGGAAAAGAGAAGGGTGGGGGGTGGGGGAAAAGAGAGGGTGGGGGGGAAGAGAGTGTGGGGGGAAAGAGAGGGGGTGGGGGGGAAAGAGAGGGGTGAGGGGTGGGGGGAAAGAAAAGAGAGGGGATAGAGGGGTGGGGGGAAAGAGAGGGGTGGGGGGGTGGGGGGAAAGAGAGGGGTGGGGGGGTGGGGGGAAAGAGAGGGTGGGGGGAAAGAGAGGGGTGAGGGGAAAACGAGGGGGGCGGTGGGGGGGAAAGAGAGGGGTGGGGGGGGCGGGGGTTTTGGATGTCGGGTCGGTGGCGAGGGAAAGAGAGGGTCGGAGGAAGGAAAGGGGGGGGGGAAGGAGGAAAGTGGGGGGAAGGAAGGGGTTGGGGGGGAGGGGGGGAGGAGGAAAAGAGGAAGGAGGGGGGGGAGGAGGGAGGACGGGGAGGGGAGGGGGGAAGGGAGGGAAGGGAAAGGGGGGGGGGGGGGGAGGCGGGGGGGGGGGAGGGGGAGGAAAAGGGGGGGGGAAGAGAGGGAGGGGAAGGAGGGGAAGGAGGAGGGGGAAGGGGAAGGAGGGAGAAGGGGGGGGAAGGAAAGGGGGAGGGGGAAGGAGGAAAGGAGGGGAATGGAGGGAGGAAAAGGGGAAGGGGGGGGATGGGAGGAAAGAGGAGGGGGGTTTTTTTTTTTTTTGGGGGGGAGAGGGGAGGGAGGGGGGAAGGGGAGGAAGGAATGGAAGGGGAGGAGGGGGGGGGGGAAGGGGGGAGGGGGAATGGAGACGGGTAAAGGAGGGAAGGAGGCGGGGGGGAAGGGAGAAGAAGGGGGGGGAGGGGGAAAAGGGAGGGGGAAAGGGGGGGGAAGGGGGGAGGGGGAAGGAGGGGGGAGGGGGAGAAGGAAGGGGGGAAGGAAAGGAGGAGGGAAAAAAAGGGAAAAGAAGCGGGAAGGGGGGAGGGGGGAAGGGAGGGGGGGGGAAGGAGGAGGAAAGGGGAAAAGGGGGAAGGAGACGGGTGGGGGAGGGGGGGAGGGGGGGGGAGGGGGAAGGAGGAGGAAGGGAAAGGAAAGGAGGGGAGGGAAGGAAGGGAGGAAGGAGGAAGGGGGGAAGGAGAGAAGGAAGGAAGGTGAAGGGGGGAGAGGGAAGGGGAAGGGGGAGGAAAAGGGGGGGAGGGGGGGGAAAGGGAAGGGAAGGGGAGGGGGGGGGAGGAAGAGGAGGAGGGGGGGGAAGGGAAGGGGGGGGGAAGGGGGAAAAAGTGAAGGGAAAGAGATGGGTGGGGGGGGTGGGAAAGAGAGGGGTGGCGGGGGGAAAGAGAGGGGTGGGGGGAAAGAGGAGAAAGAGAGGGGTTGGGGGGAAAAAAAACAAAAAAAAAAAGAAAGCGAAGGGGGGGGTGGGTGGGGTGGGGGGGGGGAAAGAGAGGGTGTGGGGAAAGAGAGGGTGGGGGGTGGGGGGGAAAGGAGGGGGTGGGGGGAAAGAGAGGGGTGGGGGGTGGGGGGATGGAAAGAGAGGGGTGGGGGGTGGGGGGAAAGGGCGGCGGGTGGGGGGAAAGGGGGGTGGGGGAAAGAGAGGGGTGGGGGGACGAAAGTAGGGGTGGGGGAAAGAGGGGTGGTGGGGGGTGGGGGGAAAAAGAGGGGGTGGGGGGAAAGAGAGGGTGGGGGGGTGGGGGGAAAGAGGAGGTGTGGGGGGTGGGGGAAAGAGGGGGTGGGGGGGGGTGGGGGAAAGAGGGGGGTGGGGAAAGAGAGGGGTGGGGGGAAAGCGAGGGGTGGGGGAACGAGAGGGGGGGGGGTGGGGGGGAAGAGAGGGGTGGGGGGTGGGGGGAAAGAGAGGGGTAGGGGGAAAGAGAGGGGTAGGGGGTGGGGGAGGAAAGAGAGGGGTGGGGGAAGAGGGGGGTGGGGGGAAAGGGAAAGAAGAGGGGGGGGGGTGGGGGGGGAAATAGGCGGGGTGGGGGGTGGGGGGAAAGAGAGGGGTGGTGGGTGGGGGGAAAGAGGGGGGTGGGGGTGGGGGGAAAGAGGGGGGTGGGGGGAACGAGGGGGGTGGGGGAAAGAGAGGGGTGTGGGGGTGGGGGACAAAGAGGGTGGGGGGGGAAAGAGGGGGTGGGGCACGGGGGGGGGAGGAAAGTGAGGGGTGGGGGGAAGAGAGGGGTGAGGGGGTGGGAAGAGAGGAAGTGCCTTAGTGTGGTGTGTGTTTTGTGTGTGATGTCTTTTGAGGGGTTGTGTGTGGTTGTCTTTGGTGTGTTTTTGTTGATGTTTTGTTTGTGTGAGTGGTTGAGTTGGTGTGGTGTTTTGGTGTGTTGATGATGGTGAGGTTTGTTTGTGTGAGGGGAGGTGAGGGTGTTGATGTTTTGTTGTTGATTGTGGTTGTTTGAGGGGTTTGTGGTGAGGGGGTGTTGTGTGTGTGTTGATGAGCTTGGTTTGACTACCCGTGTTGTGTGGGTGTGTGTTGTGGTGTTGAAAATCGTGTGGTATGATTTGTGGTTTGGTGAGGGGGTGGGGGGGAAAGAGAGGGGTGAGGGGTGGGGGGGAAACGGAGGGGTGAGGGGGTGGGGGGAAGCGAGGGGCGTGAGGGGGTTGGGGGAAAGAGAGGGGTGAGGGTGTGGGGGGAAAAAGAGGAGGGTGAGGGGGTGGGGAAAGAGAGGGGTGAGGGGTGGGGGAAAGAGAGGGGTGGGGGGAAAGAGAGGGGTGAGGGGTGGGGGGAAGCAGAGGGGTGGGGGGAAAGAGAGGGGGGGGGTGGGGAAAGAGAGGGTGGGGGAAAAGAGAGGGGGGGGGGGGAAAGAGAGGGGGTGGGGGGAAAGAGAGGGGGTGGGGGGAAGAAGAGGGGTGGGGGGAAAGAGAGGGTGAGGGGTGGGGGGAAAGAGAGGGGTGAGGGGTGGGGGGAAAGAGAGGGGTGGGGGGAAAGAGAGGGGTGGGGGGGAAAGAGAGGGGGTGGGAGGGAAAGAGAGGGGTGGGGGGTGGTGGGAAAGAGAGGGGTGGCGGGGTGGGGAAAGATAGGGGTGAGGGGTGGGGGGAAAGAGAGGGTGTGAGGGGGTGGGGGAAAGAGAGGGGGGGGGGGGAAAGAGAGGGGAGGGGGGGGGAAAGTAATGGGGGTTGGGGGGGAAGAGAGGGTGGGGGGGGGGGGGAAGGAGGGGTGGGGGGAAAGTGGGGGGTGGGGGGAAGAGAGGGGTGGGGGTGGGGGGGGAAAGAGATGGTGGGCGGGGGAAAAAGAGAGGGGTGTAGGGGGGAGAAGAAGGGGGTTGGGGGAAAAAGAGAGGGGTGGGGTGAGAAAGACAGGGTGTTTGGGGGAAAAGAGAGGGTGTGGGGGAGAAAAGACAGGGGTGTTGGTGGGAAAAGAGAGGGGTGTGGGGGGGGAGAGAGGAGGGGGTGGAGGCGGAGGGGAGGTGGAGTGTGGGGGTTGGGGGGGAAAGGTGCTGAATGAGAGGGTGAGGTGGAGAGGGAGGGGTGGTGACATGAGGGACACTCACTGTTTGCAGGTTGGATTGTGGCTACTTTTGTAAACTCAAGTACCAATTCTGCGTGCGCACACACAATATGTACCAATCCTGCACATGTCCACACACACACACACACACACACACACACACACACACACACACACACACACACACACACACACACATGTTCACACACACACACAATGTGTACCCATCCTATGCATACAGTATACAAATCTTGCATATGCATGTGCACACTGCACACGTGTGCGCAATATGTATACCAACCCTGCGTGCTCATGCGCATGCATTCATAAAATCATATAGTCACCCATTCATTTAGGAAAGGAGGGGAGAAGAGAGGGGGGTGGGGTGGGAGGAAGAAATAACCTTATTGTTTGTTTGAAGTGTTTGGGTAGAGTGATCTAATGGCAATTTTAATTGCACAGAGTTAACAATATGGTCAGCGTTAGAACGGTGGATGTGATGATCATGTGTACAGCAAGGAGTTAAACGGGGAGGGGTGGGGGGTGATAGGGATGACTGTGGCACAGTGGGTAGCTTCCCTGGGTTTTACCTCAGTACTCAATGGCCATGCAAGGTGTGTTTATAATGCTGCCAAACAGGTTAATGCGAAAGCTGCAAATGCTTCCGATATGATTGTGGGAGTTTCTTTGGCAGCCTCATCCCACAGTCACCAGTGAACTCAATTGGTATTCTATCTGAAAAGAGAGGGGCCTTATGAAGTTATCATGCGGTATTTGGAGGGTTAAAGAGGGAGGGGGTAGGGGGCAGACTGGGAAAGTGGACAGCAGCAGGAGTGAAGGAAAATGAGGCAACCCAGTGGTTAGAACAAAGAAGACCAAAACAGCATAGGAAACAGGCCCTTTGGCCCAATGAGTCCGTGCCACCACCCCAATGTTCCCGCCTCTACCCATGATCCCTGTCCATGTTTATAGATCTATGGATTAAAAACCAAATTTGAGACAATTTAGGGAGAATTTGTTTTGCCAATTAGCCTAAGAGCACATCTTTGGATGTTAGCACTGCTACTTCTCAGCGCCAGGGACCTGGGTTCAATTTCCGGCTTGGGTCACTGTCTGTGTGGAGTTTGCATGTTCTCCTCGTGTCTGCGTGGGTTTCCTCCGGGTGCTCCGGTTTCCTCCCACAATCCAAAGATATATGGGTTAGGTGGATTGGCCATGCTACATTGACCTCCGTCTTGGGGAGATAAGCAGATAAGTGTTACTGGAATAGAGCATTTGTGGGATTGTGGTCGGTGCAGACTCGATGGGCTGAATGGCCTCCTTCTGCAGGAGGGATTCTGTGATTGAGTAGTACCTGTGGGAAGGTGAAATTGAGTGTGTGTTTAAATGCAGGATTGGTACACATTGAACAAGTGAGTGTGCAGGATTGATACCTTTGGTATGTACAGTACTGGCACACGGCAAGTGATTGTACACAGTATGTGTGTGTGTGTAGCATTGGTAAACTAAGCAAGGATGCGCGTGTGGGACTGGTATGCACGAATTTACAAAGATTGTCAACTGATTTTAGTTCTGCAGCAGTTGGTCAACACAAATTTTAAAAAAAAATCTTCCTGGAATAATAACTTAAATTGAGAATTTCAGGGAACTGTTGCCATTCTAAAGCACTTCATTACATTAATTTAGTGGTGTGTTCCTGACTTTACTACGTGTGAGCAACAGTGGTGACGTGGCATGCACAGCAAGATCCCACAATCTCAAAGCATCCCTTTAACTGGTTCTCTTTTTTGTTGTTATTTAAGGGAGGAGTGTCAGGGGGCGGGGGAGTGGGTGAGAATATCCTCACGTTGTAGGTATTTTACCCGTTCCCTCCCCCCACCGGGTCTCAGTGTGTTGTCTCGGGGTAAGTGTGGCAATGTGGCACTCCCTCGGTTGGTTGCAACGGTGGGGAGCTGCTCTCCTCTGGCCGACCTCTTGTGTTCCCCAGGGTGGCGAGGCTTCAGACTTCACATTCAGGCAGCGACCACACAGGGAAACGTTCTGAAACTCCCTAGTGCACCGAGGACTTGGGTTAGGGATATGAGGCAGAAGCCCTTGAGAATTCGGAATCCGACTGGGGACAAGTTTTATCATGAGTCTTAGACCTTCAACTTTCAAAAAATCGGGGCTGCCACTGATATGCAACAACAACTTTCATTTATGTAGCTCCCTTCGGTGTGGCAAAATATCATGAGGTGCCTCACAGGAACTGAAAATCTGGAGGCAGGAATTGGGGATTTAATCTGGAAGGAATTTTCGAATGCCGTGCAAAGTCGGTGTGTTGATTTATCAGAAGGTTCTACCCTTATTGATATTACATAATTGGAGAAGATATCAGATGTTGCAGTCATCTCCAGCCTTCACTCCATGCATCCTATCACTCTCCTGGGGGAAAAAATAAACTGTCAAAATATTCCTTCTTCAGGATTCCAAAGCAAAATTATGGAAAATTTGCTCTTGGAGTGTCAGTGGAGTGAGATATGAATCTATAAATTCATGTAGTCATAGAATCCCTACAGTGTGGAAGGAGGCCATTCAGCCCATCAATTCTGCATTGACAACAATCCCACCCTCCCCTATCCCCATAACCCCATGTCATGCAACATAGAAGGCATTCTATCTGGTTCTATCACAGCTCTGCCCCAGGCTGCAAGGGACTACAAAAGGTCGTGAACATAGCTCAATCCATCATGCAAGCCAACCTCCCATCCGTTGACTCTGTCTACACTTCCCACTGCCTTGTCAAAGCAGCCAACGGAATTAAGGACCTCATACATCCCGCACATTCTCTCTTCCACCTTCTTCCATTGGGAAAAAGATACAAAAGTCTGAGGTCATGCACTAACCGACTCAAGAACAGCTTTTTCCCTGCTGCCATCAGACTTTTGAATGGAACTATCTCGCATTAAGTTGATCTTTCTCTACATCCTAGTTATGATTGTAACACTACGTTCTGCACTCTCTATGAATGTCTGTATAGCACGCAAGAAACAATAATGTATACCAATGCATGTGACAATAATAAATCAAATCAACTTAGCTTGGCCAATCCATCTAACCTGCAAATCTTTGGGCTGTAGGAGAAAATGTATGCAGTCACAGAGAGAGGGGTCCACACAGAGAGTGACCCAAGGCAGGAATCGAACCTGGATCCCCGGCACCGAGAGGTAGCTGTGCTAACCACTGTGGTCTCCACATAACAGAAGTTGCCCATCAGCATCTGTACAATTAGATAAGCATTCAAACACAAACCTTTCTAGAATCTTCTTTAGTTATAGGCAGGATTGGCTGGGAGAATGAAACAGTGACTGCATTCCCAAGGAAGCACGTGCAACGGCTGAGGAGTTTTACATTTAAAGACTGGAGTTTTGTTGGCGGCATAGGCGTGAGTTCAACTCTGGAGAGGGTTCCAAAGGGGAATTTTAGGATGTGTTAAATCATTCCACCCCCCAGCCTCATGCTCCTTAATTAACATTGCTTCCTCGTCTGAGAGAAAAGTTCCCTTTTGAAATTTCCATCGTTCCTTTCAACTCCCTGCCCTTTCCCTGTCCATTGGCTCCAGCCTTCTAGAATGCTCCAAAATCCTAGTGCCCCTCCAATTCAGGATCATCTCTAATTCCCATTGCTCTGCCTTGGACAATTGAAAGAATGGCTACCAAGGTAGCACAGTGGTTAGCACTGCTGCCTGACAGTTCAATTCTGGCCTCGGTCACTGTCTGTGTGGAGTTTGCATGTTCTCCCTGTGTCTGCATGGGTTTCCTCTGGGTGCTCTGGTTTCCTCCTATAATCCAAAGATGTGTAGGTTGGGTGAATTGGCCATGCTAAATTACCCCTTAGTATCCATAGATGTGTAGGTGGGTGGATTGGCTATACTAAATAAATGGGTTATTGGGATAGGGTGGAGAGATGTGTAGGATTGCCCATGCTAAATTGCCCCTTAATGTCAGGGCGACTAGCAGGGTAAATACATAGAGTGCCAGGAATAGGGTCTGGATGGGATTGCAGACTTGATGTGCCGAATGGCCTCCTTTTACACTGTAGGGATTGTATGATTCTATTCTCTGAAATCCCTGAACTACTCTGGCTCTCTACCCCCTCTACTTCTTATTTCCTTAGACCTATTCAATCAATCTCTTCACTCACTGCTCTTCAGTCAGAGAGAGAATCACATTTGGTTGGATAACTTGATTTGGTTTGACAAGCCTCCTGTGTGACTCCATGGGATCTTTAGCAGGTTTGAAAAAAACAAGCTTTCTAAATGCGTTGCTACGTGGTCTGTGTCTGGTCTGATTAGCAATGATAAATGCTACAAATATATAGCCTGTCTCCACCTGTAGAGTGTCAAAACCGGTTAATGCATCTTCTGTTCGCCAAGAATTTGATTAAACTTCTTTCCTGAGATGTGAATAGATCTTCCCACTCCCCTGCCCAGAGTTCATTTTTACATCATCTCTTTATCTGTAAAAACTTTAGAATTATACTGGGAGGTATAGTCCCTTGGAGATTAGTATTTTCTTTTGGTTTTAAAATAATTTCATCCGATTGTTTTTATTTTGTGGGAGGCAGGCGTCACTGGCTAAGCCAGAGTTTTTACTGTCCGTCCTTAATTGCCCCTTGATAAGGTGGTGACGGCTGGCCAGTTACAAAGCCATCATAATGCCACCTTCCATTCCCAAGTGCCATAGCGAAACAAGGCACTTCACAGAAGGGTAAACTTGGAGATTTTAGGCCGGACACCAACCAGTAACCAAGCTTGTTCAAAGACGTTATTTTTAAAGAGTGTCTTCAAGGGGAAGCGAAGGTGGCAGAGGGGTTAGCACTGCTGCCTCACAGAGCCAGAGACCTGGTTTCAGTTGTGGCCTTGGGTGACTGTCTGTCTGTGTGGAATTTGCATATGCTCCCAGTGTCTGCGTGGGTTTTCACTGGGTCCTCTTGTTTCCTCCCACACTCCAAAAATATGTAGAATAGGTGGATTGGCCATACTAAGTTGCCCCTTAGCGTCCAAAGGTGTGCGGGTTAGGTGGATTGGCCATGCTAAATTGTCCCTTAGTGTCTAAAGATGTGCAGATAGATGGATTGGCCATGCTAAATTGCCCCTTAGTGTCCAGAGATGTGCAGATTAAGTGGATTGGCTGTGCTAAGTTGCCCCTTAGTGTCCAAAGATGTGCAGGTTAGGTGGATTGGCCATGCTAAATGCATGGTGTTATGGGGAAAGGGCAGAAGAGAAGGCCTGCGTGAAATGCTGTTCTGGAGAGTCAGTGTAGACTTGAAGGGCCGAATGGTCTCTTTCTGCACTGTAGGGATTATGAGAGATTTCTGGAGCCTGTGGCCTAAGCAGCTGAAGGTCTGCCTTTCAGTAATGTGGGAGCTGTAAACTTTATGGTATCAGTAAGGTTCGAGGATTAAAGCACTGACTGTGACTCACTCAAAACTAATATTGTTGAATGTATCAGCAGCTAAGCTCTGGCATTGCTGGTGCTGTGTTGTTTTAGAGGGAGGTGCAGTATGTTACATACATGGCCAGCTGTGTTTGTGATGACAGGCTCACTGAAGGCCACATGATATCAAGCCATTGACATGAGTGAGCCTTGGAGGTTGGATAGAGGTGAATTACAGTGGGGTGAGACTGACTGACAGATTTGTAATCTTATAACATCAGGTCAGGAGAACCCAGTTAAGAAGTCTTTCTCCTTTTAACACTCAGAAATGTGACATTATGATGCAAGTCTTTCTGCAGGGGTTTTAAGTTTGTCATTCAGAAGATAGAGGTGGCTAGCATTGCTGCCTCACAGCGCCAGGGTCCCGGATTTGATTCCCAGCCTGGGTCCCTATTTGTGCAAAGTATGCACGTTCTACCTGTATCTGTATGGGTTTCCTCCGAGTGCTCCGGTTTCCTCCCATAGTCTGAATGTGTGCTGGTTAGGATGCATTGGCTATGCTAAATTCTCCCTCAGTGTACCTGAACAAGCACTGGACTGTGGTGACTAGGGGATTTCACAGTAACCATTGCAGTGTTCATGTGAGCCTATGTGTCATTAATAAATAAACTCAGAATACAATCCCTACAATGCAGAAAGAGGCATTTGGCCCATTGACTCTGTACCGATTTACCTCCAATTGAGCGTCTCACCCAGGACCTCTACTCTGTAACCCTTATACATGACCAATCCCATCCTGCATATCTTTTGCTCTTGGGAGGAAACCGGAGCACCCAAAGGAAACACGATGAGAATGTGCAAAGTCTGCACAGACAGTCATCCGAGGGTGAAATTGAAGTCGGATCCCTGTGTATAGTCAGGCAGCAGTGCTAACCGCTGTGCCACCCTGTTCTTTATGAAAGGTGCCAGTGCCGCTATTTTAAAGTTCTTCCTGGTGCCCCGGCCAATGTTTTTCCTTCTCCCAACACCATTGAGTATCTGATTGTTATCACGTTGCTGTTTGTGGGTTATTGCCATGCGCAAACTGGCTGCTTTGTTTCTGACAATAGCTGCGCTTTCATTGGCTTTGAGATGTTCTGAGGCCACGCAAGGCGTTATTTAAATGTAAGCCTTTTATTTAGTTATATATTTGTTTTCGTTTTCATTACCATCGTGTTCTGATGTCAACAGTAATAGAGTCACGCACACACACTGACGCAATCACACACTCCGGCGTGTGTGTGTGTGTGTGGGGGGGATGCGTGTCAGGTCTTGCTTCTGTGTGGGTCCTTGTGATATGTTTTTGTGTCGTAAAGCTTGTTACAATTCCATCCTACCTCCCATGTAAATCCATTTGGACTGTGGGGTAGCATTTATTGCCCATTGCTAATTGCCCTTGAATCGAGTGGTAGGCTAGGCCACATTGCTGTGGATTCGGAGTCGCGTGTAGGCCAGGCCAAGCAAGGGTGGCAGATTTCCTTCCCCTTAGGCTTTTCAATTCCAGATTTTTATTGAATTCAAATTTGATCATCAGGGCAGTTAGCACTGCTGCCTCATTAGCACCAGGGATGCAGGTTCAATCCCATCCTTGGTTGACTGTGCGAGTTCCATACAGACATTCTCCCCATGTTTGCGTGGGTTTCATCTGGTTTCTTCCAACAGTCCAAAGATGTGCAGGTTAAGTGGATTGGCCACGCTAAATTGTCCCTTAATGTCTAAAGAAGTGCAGGTTAGGTGGATTGACTATGGTGAAAATGTTACAGGGATGGCATGGGGAGTGGGCTTTCAGAGAGTCTCTGCAGGCTTGATGGGCTGAATGGCCTCCATCTGCACTGCGGGGTTTCTCTGATTTTAATACTTAGCTCTGATGTGGTCTCCCTGTTTGACCGGGGGTTTGGGGGTTAGTGTGGGGTGCAGTAGCTGCAGCATTGTTGATTGATCTTAATTGTACAACTCCACCCCCCCCCCCCACCCCCCCGCCCACTCCTGTCATAGCCAGCCTGGTGTCTCCACCCAGTGAATATCAAAGATATTTTGTAAGAAATGAAATACTTCATTATTATCCTCAGTGAGAGCCTCTTGCTGTGAATGTAACTCTACAAAAAAAAAACAGCCATCAAAGGGCTTTATCTCAGCTTTCACTAAAGAACAAGTGAAAAACTCCAGTGTCCCCTGGTATTCTATTCCTCACTCTGCACCCAGTACCCTCATGCACACATTCCTCACCCCCAGCCCACACCACATACTCCCAGCACCCATCATCTCCACGGCCCCCAGTGTCGCACGGTATTCTATCCCTCCGTCCTCATAAGATCCTCCAATCAGGAAATAACACTTACCCCTTCTTCGTTCTCTCTCTCACCACCCACTACCCACTCCCACCTAGCACCCAATCCCCACTCCCCACCCACTCAGTATCCCTAGGTTCAGTACCCCTCACCCTGCACCCAGTCCCACCCACACCTGCTACACCCAGTCCCTCTCACCCTGCACCCAGTCCCACCCAGACCCCCTGCACCCAGTCCCACCCAGACCCCCCAGCACCCAGTCCCACCCACATCCCCTACAGCCAGCACTCAGTCCCCCTCACCCTGCATCCAGTCGCACCCACACCCCCTACACTCAGCACCGAGCCCCCCTCATCCTGCATCCAGTCGCACCCAACACCCCCTGCACCCAGCACCCAGCCCCCCTCACCCTGCATCCAGTTGCACCCACACCCCCTGCACCCAGCACCCAGTCCCCCTCACTCTGCATCCAGTCCCACCCACATGCCCTGCACCCAGTCTCCCTCACCTTGCATCCAGTCCAAGCCACACCCCCAGCACCCAATGCCTCCCTCCCCTCACCCATTCCTCATCCACCCATCCTGCACCACCTCCTCCGCACACGCGCACTCTGTTTGGAATGATGAGACAGAATCAGTGACAATAACATCCAGCACACCAGGGTGAGTTTTTATCTCGAAGAGAACAATCATTAAATTTCTGAGCCAGGTGTATGATCCGTAGTTTCACCCGGACAACATTCGGGCTTGGGCCGTTCAGTCACACCCTCACCACACCAGTGCCAGGTGATGTCCATCTCTGTCAGGAGAGAATCAGCATCGCAATCTTTGAGTCCCCCATCCTGGGGGTTGCCACTGACCAGAAACTCAACTGGGCCAGCCGTATAAACACTGCGGCTACCAGAGCAGGTCAAAGGCTGGAAATCTTGCGGCAAATAACTCTCCGCCTGACTCCCCAAAGCCTGTCTGCCATCTACAAGGCATAAGGCTGGAGTGTGATGGAATACTCCCCACTTGCCTGGATGGGTGCAGCTCCAGCAACACTCAAGAAGCTCAACACCATCCAGGACAAAGCAGCCCCACTTGATTGGCACCACAAACATTCACTCCTCCTCCACCACCAATGCTCATTAGCAGTTGTGTGTACCATCTACAAGATTCACTGCAGCGATTTGCCAAAACTCCATTTGATAACACCTTCCAAATCTGATACCCCTACCATCTCAAAGGACAAGATGGGGTAGCAGATACTTGGGAATGCCACCACCTGGAGGTCCCCTTCCAAGCTGCTCACCATCCTGACTCGGAGATGTGTCGGCCATTCCTTCACAGTCACTGGGTCAAAATCCTGGACCTCGCTCCCTAACAGCACTGTGGGTGTACCTACACTGGGAGGATTATAACAAATCATCACCACCTTCTCGAGGCTACAAATGCTGGCTTTGCCACTGATGCCCACCAAAGTATGGTACACACAAGCATTATGATCCTTTAATAGATAGAATATCCTATATCACAGAATCCCTACAGGAGGCGGCCATTCGGCCCATCAAGTCTGTACCAATCACCATTCTACCCAGGCTGTATTCCTGTAACTCTCATTTAACCCAGCTAGCCCACTTGACACTAAGGGGCAATTTAGCACAGCTATGCAACCTAATCTGCATGTATTTGGACTGTGGAAGGAAACCGGAGCACCCGAGGAAACCCACACAGACACGGGGAGAATATACAGACTCCACTCAGACAGTGACCCAAGCCTGGAATTGAACCCGGGTCCCTGGCGCCGTGACGCAGTGGTTCTAACCACTATGCCGTACACCGGAGTGTTATATCTATAGTATATAGCTCAGCCTATCCCAGATGGATTACTATATCTAGTTACAAATATTTAAAGAGAGATAACATATTTTGTTTGAGAGGTGTGGCTGTGTGTGCATTTGTGGTCATCTTGAACTTACTGTGTCTCAGTGGGTTTTGTGCAGTGCTTGGTGATGTAGGGCAATTCCTCGCGGTTGGTGGGAAAAGCCTCGGTTTTCCCAGTGAATGCAGACGGAGTACAGAGACCCAAAAGGGGTGGGGGGTGGGGGGGGGAAACTGTGGGGGCAACAGAGAGATTGTAAAGTACAGGTAGGGTGCTCCAGGAAGTAACCTGTCACTGCTATCAGCCTATTAAACAGCGGCCAGCAGCTGTTAGATTAGGTTTCATTGCTGTGGTGACTTGCTGTCGATTTGCATTACCTCACGGCTGGAGATTTCGAATGATAGCTCCAGCCTCGAGTGACTGTCTGTGTGGAGTTTGTACGTTCTCCCCATGCCTACGTGTGTTTTCCCCTGGGTACTCTGGTTTCCTCCAAAGATATGCAGGTTAGGTGGATTGGCCATGCTAAATTGCCCCTTGGTGTCCAAAGATATGCAGGTTAGGTGGATTGGCCATGCTAAATTGCCCCTTGGTGTCCAAAGGTGTGCAGGTTAGGTGGATTGGCCATGCTAAATGTGTAGAGCCAGGAGTAAGATGCACTATCAGAGTCGATGGGTCAAATAGCGTCTTCTGCGTTCTTAAGGATTGATATGACCCTCAGTGAGTGAGCAGTTGCAGTCACTGGGGTAGAGAATTCCAAAACCCACAGAGTGAATGAGGCAGTTGCCTCATCCTGCAGATCTGTGTCGCGATGTGGTTATCTCCGTTGCAAACTGGTGCCTCCCTCTCTTTCTCACCTGAGCTTCTGTCGCTATAAATAGGGTGAAGTGAGTGACCCTTGACTGTTTGCCAACTTGGCACTATATCCTCCAGCTGCTGGTTAGCACTCAGGAGGCTTCACTTTATTCTGAGCGTGCCCCTTGCGATTCCTGACCAGGAACGGTTTGGGGTAGGGGTTGCAGCCCCAGAGATTCTGAGTTTGCATAGACCGTGAGACCATATTGATATAGGAGCAAAAATGGCCATTTGATCATGACTGATTATATGGAGAAAAAGGGTAGGTCAAAACTCAAGGATGAAGTGGCTGGGGTAACTTGTATTCACAAAGGAGAAGGATATGGTGGTTGGTGAGTTTAGAAAGGAGGATGTTGACATTCCAGGTCATTTTGAGATAAAAGGGGAGGAGCGATAGGGGGTTTTGAGAAACATTAAGATGGACAAGTCTCCAGGGCCAGATAGAGTCTATTCTAGAATACTGAGTGGCAAGGAGAGAAATTGCTGAGGCCCCAGCCAAAATCTTTGTATCCTCTGTAATCACAGGTGAGAAACTAGAGGATTGGAGAGTAACTAACATTGCTCCTCCCTTTAAGAAGGGCTGAAGAGACAATCTGGGAAATTTCAGGTTTGTTTAGCTTTAAATCAGTGGTGGGTAAATTATTGGAGAAGATCCTTAGGGATAGGATGTACTCGCATCTGGGAGAAAGGCTTATTAGCAATAGGCAACATGATTTAGTGAAGGGGAAGACCCATTTGAGCTTTTACCGGCAGCAATCCCACCAGGTCCTGTCCTATCCTGTAACTCCTACTAATCCCCCTCTGATATTAAGGGGCAGTTTATCATGCCCAATCAATCTAATTCACACACATTTGGGCTGTGGGAGGAAATCGGAGCACCTGGAGGAGACGCAGGCAGATGCGGGGAGAACGTACAAACTCCACACAGACAGTGACCCAAGACCAGAATTGATTTGGTATATCATGGTCATGTGTGTTAACATATAATGAAAGGTATTGTTTCTTACATGCTATACGGACAAAGCATACCATTCATAGAGAAGAAAAGGAGAGAGTGCAGAATGTACTGTTACAGAGTGTCGAGAAAGATCAACTTAATGTGAGGTAGGTCCATTCAAAATTCAACAGCAGCAGAGAAGAAGCTGTTCTTGAATTGGTTGATATGTGACCTCAGACTTTTGTATCTTTTCCTGATGGAAGAAGATGGAGGAGAGAATGCCCGAGATGCGTGGGATCTTTGCTCTTCCAAGGCAGCAGGAAGTGTAGACAGAGTCAATGGATGAGAGGCTGGTTTGTGTGATGGATTGGGCTACATTCGTGACCTTTTGTAGTTTCTTGGGCGGAGCAGGAGCCCATACCAAGCTGTGATACAGCCAGAAAGAATGCTTTGTATGGTGCTTCTGTAAAAGTTGGTGAGAGTCGAGGCTGACATGCCAAATTGAACCTGGGTCCGTGGCACAATGAGGCAGCAGTGCCACTGTGCTGCCAGTTACCATAGGTTGCTCTGCTGCTTTTTGTCAGAGAATGCGGGCTGATTTAACCTGAGGATCACTACACCTCAGGCAAGGGGCCTTTCATAAATAACCTCAGCCAATAGTTGGCTGGCGAACATTTATCCCTGATTGTCCCCTTGCCAGTTGGGAGGAGATGGTGCCTTAGTGATAATGATATCCATCAAAGTAATCCAGGGACCTCTGACTTGTGCTCTGGGGAACACGAGTTCGAATTCCTGCTGGTCAGTTAATATTTCTGGAGAATGAAACTAGCAATAGAATCCTGCAGAGCAGATGGAGGCCATTCAGCCCATCGAACCTGCACCGATCACAATCCCACCCAGGCCCTATCCCCACAATGCCATGCATTTACCCTAGCTAAACCCCCTGGTACTAAGGGGTAATTTAGCATGGCCAATCCACCTAACCCTGCACATCTTTGGACTGTGGGAGGAAACCACAGCACCCGGAGGAAACGCATGCAGAGGGAATGCGCAAACTCCACACGTTCAGTGACCCAAGCCAGGAATCGAACCCGGATCCCTGATGTAGTGTGGCAGCAGTGCTAACCACTGTGCTGGTTTCGTTTAGTAAAGCTAAACGATTTTCAGAAAAACCCGATCTGGGCCACTAATGTCCTGTTAGTGAAGGAAATCTGCCATCCTTACCTGGTCTGGCCTACATGTGACTCCAGAGCCACAGCAATGTGGGTGACTCTTAAAGGTGCTCTGAAATGGCCAAGTCAGGCTGTTGGTTAGAGGGCAATTAGGGATGGGCAACAAACCTTGCCAGCGATGTCCACATCCTGTGGAAGGATAAAGAGGAAATAAATGGCACCTCAGACAGTGCAGCATTCATTCAAAAATGCACTGCAACAAACATTACAAAGGAGCGTATAACACAGGAACAGACCCTTTGGCCCTCCCGGCCTATGTCGTGGGCCATGTCGGGGTGAGAGTAAATTTGTGATTCCCTGACAGATTTCCTTTTTTTCGTTCATGACTCATAGGCGCTGTTAGTTGGACCATTTGTTGTCCATCCCTGGTTGCTCTTGAACTGAGTGGCTTGCTAGGCCACTAGAGAGAGCAGTTGAGAGTCAACCACATTGCTGTGGCTCTGGAGTCACATGTAGGCCAGACAGGGTAAGGACGTCAGATTTCCTTCCCTAAAGGGGACCAGATGGATTTTTCCAACAATGGTTTTATGGTCACCAGTAAATTATTAATTCCAGATTTTTTTTATTGAATTCAAATTCCAGTCTCTGCCGTGGCGGGATTCGAACCTGGGTCCCCCAGAACATCAGCAGAGTTTCTGGATTAATAGTCTAGCGATAATACCGGTAGGCCATCACCTCCCCTTCAAGTGTTGCCCGCTCAGTCAAGGCTCACCCGTGATGCTGCGCAACTTGCAGATGTCTCCAGCTGCCACTGGTTTTATTTTCACATTTCCAATGTCTGCAGGGTTTTAGTTTTGTTTGGGTGGCACAGTGGTTAGCACTGCTGCCTCTCAGCGCCAAGGACCCGGGTTCAATTCCCAGCCTGGGTCACTGACTGTGCAAAGTTTGCACAGTTTCTCGTATCTGCGTGGGTTTTGCTTTTTTCCTCTGCGTGTTGAGGGGATCCTGACGGACCTGCAGTGTGGTGCAGGAATCTCTGATATAAATGGATTATGAGATAGTGCTGGAATCAGATTGCAAATCCTGAGTGCAAATAAAGCCTTTTCTACATCCTGTTTCTAAATGAGTGAGAGCAAACACCATGCATGATAAAGCTGCCAGTATATGAATACAATGCTGTCTAACCTGTTCTTGAGTCGTCATGATGTGGAGTTGCTGGCGTTGGACTGGGGTAAACACAATAAGAAATCTCTCAACATCAGGTTAAAGTCCAACAGGTTTATGTGGTTGCACGAGTTTTTGGAGTGCTGCTCCCTCATCTGTTGAAGGAGCAATGCTCCAAAGCTCGTGCTACCAAATAAACCTCTTGACTTTAACTTGGTGTTGTGAGACTACTTACTGTTCTTGGATAGCTTGAGTCATCATTGACAATCACAGATAACTCCATGCTTAGAGGCATGAACCCCAGTGCAATTCATCGATGTTCTCGAATACCTCCGTCCTACAGCACGCAGAACAGTGTGACGTACACCTGGACAGCATGACAGAACAGTGGTTAGCGCTGCTGCCTCACAGTAGCAGGGACCAGGGTTTGATCTCCCAGCCTTGGGGTCACTGTCTTTGTGGAGACTGCACGTTCTCCTCGTGTCTGCATGGGTTTCCTCCCGGTGCTCGGGATTCCTCCCACAATCTGAAAGACGTGTTGGTTAGGTGCATTAGCTGTTGTAAATTTTCCCTCCCTCCCGCAGGTCCTGGAGTGTGGGGAGTAGGGGATTTTCACAGTAACTTAATTGCAGTGTTAATGTCAGCCTACTTGTGACATAAATAAGCATAACAATTAGTTAGACACCATTAACTAATGTGCTAATTAAACATCATAACTAAAGTTCATTGACTAACTACCATTAGTTAAACACAAATGACTAACATATTACTTAAACATCATTGGCTAACATTAACTAAACAGCATTGACTAAAAGTGGCATGGTAACACAGTGTTAGCACGGCTGTCTCATAACACTAGGGACCCAGGTTTGATTCCGGCTTCTCGTGACTGAGGGAGTGGAGTTTGCATGTTCTCCCTGTGTCTTTGTGGGTTTCCTCCCACACTTCAAAAATATGCAGGTTAGGTGGATTGGCCTTGCTAAATTACCCCTTAGTTAGCAAGGTAAATACATGGGGTTATTGTTGGTGTCAGCTTGATGGGCTGAATGGCCTTCTTCTGCACTGTAGGGATTCTATATTGTGGCTCTGAAGGCCAGACCAGGTAAGGACAGCAGATTTCCTTCTCTAGAGAGACATTAGTGAACCGGATGGGTCTTTCTGACAATGGTTTCAGGGTCATCAGTAGATTCTTAATTCCAGATTTTTTTTTTATACATTGAATTCAAATTCCACCATCTGTTGTGGTGGGATTCGAACCTGGGTCCCCAGAACATTAGCTGAGTTTCTGCTTTAATAGTCCAGTGATAATACCACTAGGCCATCACCTCCCCATGAAGGGATGAATGAGATGCGGGGGATGAATGTTGGTTGCGACGTTGGGGAGAGCTTGCTCTTGGGGGTCATAGAATCATAGCAGTTTACAGCATGGAAGCAGGACATTCGGCCCATCGTAGCCATGCCACCCTTTTTTTTAAACCACTTCTCCAAAGGACTCCCGTAGGATCTTTTATGCTGACTCAAGTGGGCAGTCGGAGCATCCATTTTATGCCTCATTGCAAAGACAACACCTCTGACAGTATGGTGCTCCCTCAGTACTGCACTGCGGGGCGTGTCAGCCTGGATTTATGTGTTGAAGTGGAGATGCTGGCGTTGGACTGGGGCGGGCACAGTAAGAAGTCTCTCGACACCAGGTTAAGATCTGATAGGTTTATTTTGTAGCGCTAGCTTTCAGAAGGTTCCCCCCGATGAAGGAGCAGCGCTTTGAAAGCTCGTGCTACAAAATAAGCGAGGTGGGGTTTTGGCCTTTGACTTGGGATGCTGAGCCAGGGCCTACTGACCTCACCCCCTTCAGTCGAGGGGAGGCTGGGCTGAGGGCCTTCTCCGTCTCCTAGCAGTCAAAATGATTTAAATCAGCCTCTAGCCGAGGCCTTTTGCAAAATATTCAGCGAACCAAATTCCCTGCCTGCACGCACAGCTAATCCTCGCCGGGGGCATCGCTTCCCCATCCACGTTGGTTAAAAGCCCAACCTCCCTGACGGAGCCAAGATGCAAAATGCGTGCATGATCCTGGGACAAGTCTGAACAAGGTTCAGAACTGCTGACAGGGCGACACACCTGAAGTCTCCCTCTTGGCTTTGAACCCGCGCCAAGAGACTTGCACAATAGCAACCCTGCAGAATAAACAGATGCTTCTCCATTTTATTGGCTAGTTAGGCAATGTTGATCATTTCCAAGCTGGTGGGTGGGATTGGGGGGGCATGGGGGTGTTGCAGAGAGGGGGTTGGCTGAACAAAGCTCTCCAGAGTATAATGGCCGCCATGTGGTCAAGTGAGCAACACCTTGCCAGCTCAAAGCAAGGAACCGTACCAAGATCGGGAGCTTAAATGGCCTCCTTGGAGATGGCTAGAGGAAGGACTTGCGTTTCTTAAACGTGTTGGAGAGTGTCCCGGTTGGTGGCTGAGCGTTGCGAGGTTGTGGCAACGCACAGCAAGATCCCACCTTCAAAACACACGAGAGAGGAGCAGTCCACCCATTGCTGTGGCACCCAAGACCAAAATTTTGGGGTAGATAGATATCTGAAAGACAAGGGAAATAAGGGTTACGGGGAGAAAGCGGGAAAGTAGAACTGACCCACTTCAGATTAGCCGTGATCTTATTGAATGGCAGGGCAGGCTCGAAGGGCTAAATGGCCTACTCCTGCTCCTATTTCTTATATTAATTTTTTATTCATTCGTGAGACATGGGCGTCACTGGCTGGGACAGCATTTATTGCCCTTCCCCAGATGCCAGAGGGCAGTTAAGAGTCAACCACATTGCTGTGGCTCTGACTGTAGGCCAGACTGGGTAAAGATGGGAGATTTTCTTCTCTAAAGGAACCAGATGGGTTTTTCTGACAATCAACAATGATTTCATGGTCATCATTGTGGAGCGGGGGGGAACATCTTTGGACACGAAGGGGCAATTTAGCGTGGCCAATCCAACCCAACCAACACATCTTTGGAATGTGGGAGAAAACTGGAGCACCCAGAGGAAACCCATGCAGACATGGGGAGGATGTGCAGACTCCATGCAGATAGTGATCCAAGCCGAGAATTGAACCCGGGTCCCTGGTGCTTCGAGGCAGCAGTGCTAACCATTGTAAATTGGGAGGGAGGGAGATGAGAGTAGCTGGCTATACAGATATCACAGCACTTCCCTGTGGGACCCTAGTCACTGTTACGCCTGCCTATGGGTACAGGGCATTGCCTTCTGTGAGCAGCTGGGTAACTCATTGCCGAGAGATTGGTAGCTTGCTCTGACCACCAGTGTCTGTTTGCTTGAATTGACTGTATTTGAATATGTAGGGATTATAAAAAGCCAGTTCAGGTCAGTGTGAGAGAATGGGACAGGAAATCTGCTTGAACTATTCATAATTTCTAACCAGGAACAAAGCTTTGCAAAAGGGGAAATAGGAATCGAACCTAGACTTTGTGTGGCTCTCAACAATTCTGATTCTGCCAGCTCAGTAATGGGTACTGCTTTAGGGAGGAGAACACAGTAGGCCATTCAGCCCATTTGAGCCTGCTCTGCCATTCAATACTATCATGGTTAATCATCCACTTTAATGCCCTTTTCACCACACTATTCCCCCATATCCCTTTATGACACTGGTATTGAGTAGTCTGTCAATCTTTGCTTTAAGCATACTCAGTGACTGAGTTTCTACAGTCTCTGGGATAAAGAATTCCAAAGATTCCCAATCCTCTGAGTAAAATCATACAATCCCTATAGTGCAGAAAGAGGCCATTCGAGTCTGCACCAACAACAATCACATCCAGACCCGATTCCCGTGACCCCAACTTTTTAACCTGCTAATTCCCCTGACACTAAGGGGCAATTTAGCATAGCCAATCCACCTAATCTGCACATCTTTGGAGTTTGGGAGGAAACCCACAGAGACACAGAGTAAAGAAATGTTTCCTCCCCTTATTTTAAAATGTGTTCCCTGGTTCTAGACCTTCCCCAACCAATGTAAACATCTTACCTGCATCTCTCATGGGGATAAGTCAGGAAAGTGGAGTTGAGAATTACTGTGTTGGGTCACTCATGATCTTATCGAAATGGCAGAGCAGACTTGATGGGTCGAATGGCCTATATTTGCTCCTACATCTTTTGGTCCATTTCTTTGAGTATTTTGGAGGGTTTATTGAGATCATCTGCCATTCCTCGGAATTCTCAAGAGTACAGGCCCAGTTAGCCCCACTTCCCTTCAGAAAACAGTCCCACCATCCCCAGAACAGGTCTGGTAAACCTTTCTTGCATTCCCTCTGGTTATAATCTCCTTTCTGAGGTGAGGGGACTAAAACCATACACAATACTCTAGCTGCAGTCTAACCAAGCTTCTGTACAATTGCAGCCAGACCTCACCACTCCCGTACGCACATCCTCTTGCAATAAAGGCTAACATTCCATTAACCTTCCCAATAGCTCTACTCTGTATTTAACCCCGTGCTGTACCTGTCCTCGGAGTGTTTGATGGGGGACAGTGTAGAGGGAGCTTTACTCTGTATCTAACCCTGTGCTGTACCTGTCCTGGGAGTGTTTGATGGGGGGACAGTATAGAGGGAGCTTTACTCTGTATCTAACCCTGTGCTGTACCTGTCCTGGGAGTGTTTGATGGGGACAGTATAGAGGGGGCTTTACTCTGTATCTAACCCCGTGCTGTACCTGTCCTGGGAGTGTTTGATGGGGACAGTGTAGAGGGGGCTTTACTCTGTATGTAACCCCGTGCTGTACCTGTCCTGGGAGTGTTTGATGGGGACAGTGTAGAGGGAGCTTTACTCTGTATCTAACCCTGAATGTTAGTCTTCAGTGACTTATTGACAAGGATTTTCTTTGTGCATCTAAACTTTCTATTCTTAATTTAAGAATTGCTTAAGTCCTCTTACCAAGTAGATAACTTCACAGTTTTTCCACATGAATTCCACGATTTCTTGCTCACTCACTGAATTTGTCTGATGGTAGCAGGGAAGAAGCTTTTCTTGAGTCAGTTGGTACATGACCTCAGACTTTTGTATCTTTTTCCCGATGGAAGAAGGTGGAAGAGAGAATGTCCGGGGTGCGTGGGGTCCTTAATTATGCTGGCTGTTTTGCCGAGACAGCGGGAAGTGTAGACAGAGTCAATGGATGGGAGGCTGGTTTGCGTGATGGACTGGGCTACATTCACAACTTTTTGTAGTTCCATGCGGTCTTGGGCAGAGCAGGAGCCCAGACCAAGCTGTGATAGAACCAGAAAGAATGTTCTCTATGGTGCATCTGTAAAAGTTGATGAGAGTTGTAGTGGACATTCCAAATTTTCTTTATCCTCTGAGAAAGTAGAGGTGTTGGTGGGCTTTTTTAACTATAGTGTCATTACGGGGGGACTAGGACAGTTTGTTGGTGATCTGGACACCTAAAAACATGAAGCTCTCGACTCTTTCTACTTTATCCCCATTGATATAGGGGCATGTTCTCCTTTACACTTTGAAGTCGATGACAATCTCCTTCGTTTTATTGACATTGAGGGAGGGATTATTGTTGTCACATCAGTTCACCAGATTCCCTGCATCATTTGTCGGAATACTGGTGCTGGAGGCTGAGCCACAGTCAATAAACAGGAGTCTGGCATAGATGTCTTTGCCCGGGGTGGGGGTGTTGCTGAGTGTGTAGGTGTCACAGGGAGTGGAGATATGGATGGGGCTGCAGAATATCGTTGGATGGGTCTATCCCGAGATGGAGAACCATTCCTTTAACACTGGTGGGGGGGGGCGGGGAGAACTTTACAAGTTGGGGAAAATTGGAGAGAAACCATGGCTGGAATTTTCTGATCTTCTACAGTCTCTGGGATAAAGAATTCCAAAGCTTCACAATCCTCTGAGTAAAATCCTACAATCCCTTTAGTGCAGAAAGAGGCCATTCAGCCCATTGAGTCTGCACCAACAACAATCAGATCGAGACCCTAGTCCTGTAACCCCATCTGTTTAACTTGCTAATCCCCCTGACACTAAGGGACAATTTTAGTTTGGCTAATCCACCTAACCTGCACATCTTTGGAGTGTGGGAGAAACCCACAGAGACAGAGTGTAAAAGTTCTAGTGGTTCTGCCCCCCCTCCTCCCCTCCCCCCCAACATTTGAAATGTGTTCCCTGGTTCTAGACCTCCCCCCCGCCCCCCCCCCCCCCCCAACCAATGTAAACATCTTACCTGCATCTATCATGGGGGTAAGTCAAGAAAGTGGAGTTGAGTATATTGAGTGGGTCAGTTGGGTCATAATCTTATCGAATGGCAGAGCAGACGTGATGGGTCGAATGGCCTACATTTGCTCCTACATCTTTTGGTCCATTCCTTTTAAGTATTTTGGAGGGATCTTCCAGTCCTGCCGACAGTGACCTTCTGCCACGGGGTCTCTGACAGTGAAGGCGGCAAACAATGGGGACAATGGCGGGAGGGGAAGACCTCTTGTCCAGCCAATGGCGTGCGTCGGCACTGCGTGGACGGTGGCGGGGTGGTGGGGGAATCCTGCTCCGTAATCCGGCTTAAACACGGCGACCGATTCTTGGTTTTGTTTTGCAGTGGTGGGAAGTGGACGGGAGCTCCGCCAAGGTCAATCCCGCGAAGGACTCCAGTGAGGAGGTCACGACCCCCATCCTCACGCCCGACCAGATCAAGCGGGAAGATGACGACTTTGGCTCGTACCTGGACCTGGACCTCTTTCTGTCGGACCTTTCCAGCGGGGAGGCCAACGCCAGCCCGCCCGCCGCCACCGGTTACCCGCTGGCAGATGGGGCAGGGAGTTGCAGCGCCAAGGTGAAGAAGGAGAGCGAGCAGGCCGTGGATTGGAGTGGCTCCGACGCCCCGCGGACCAGCCTCGTAGCTGAACTCTTGGCTTCTGACGTCCAGACCGGTCAGCTGGGCAGTCAGACCAATTGCATTGACCCTCGGAGCAAAACCTACACCAATTTAGGCACGGCAGATCACGGTGCGCCAGTCCCAGGCCTGGAGAAGTTGGTGGACCACTCGCACGTTCTGGGGGGGCATGGCTTTCCAAAGCAGGCCCTCATGACCTCCGTTGCCCCCTCCGCCAGTCCGCTGGTGGACGAGAAGCCTGCCCTGATGCCAAGGAGCCCCCCGCCGGCCCCCCTGGGCCGACAGCTCTACTCGCAAGCGGATCCAGCCCTGGGGGTCCCCAGGTCCCAGCCAATGAATCAGTTCCAGATTCCCCAGAACTATCGATACCACCACCACGTCCAGCAGCAGGCGCCCCTGGGCTACCACGTCCTGTCCCGCTACCCCTCCTACTACCCGCACCAGCCCCCTCACCAGTACCAGGGTCAGGTCCACTTCTACATGTCCAACCTCAAGGCGGCCCAGGGCCCAGCCCTCCCCCCTCCTCCTCCTCCTCCTCCTCCCTCCTCCCTCTTGGCACACGTGCCACCCTCCGCCGCACCAGAGGAGGCCAAGCTGAAACGGAGCCGCAAGACGTGGGTCCGGAAGAGGGTCACCACCCACACCTGCGATTACCCGGGCTGCGGCAAGGTTTACACCAAGAGCTCGCATTTGAAGGCCCATCACCGTACCCACACAGGTAATGACGTTGGCAGACTGCCCACTTTGTTGAGCTCGGTGCCGTCAAAGGCATCGCCAACCTTTCTGAAACAGCCCATGTTACAGTGTAGGAAGCGGCAGCGACGATATTAAACGTGTCCACCTCCCACAAGGAAATTGGTTGACAAGATTGTTTTGTTTCCTGGTAGATGTATTGTTAACGTGGCAATGTTGTCAAATCACCTCTCAAAAGGGACCCAGGTTCGGTTCCCAGTTTGAGTCACTGCCTGTGTGCACATTCTCCCCGTGTCTGCATGGGTTTCCTCTGGGTGCTCCGGTTTTCCCGCACCATCCAAAAACGTGCAGGGTTAGGTGGATTGGCCAGGCTAAATTGCCCCTTACAGTTGGGGGGACAGGTGAGGATAAGTGCATGGGCTTACGGGGATAGGGACTGGATGGGATTGTGGTCATTGCAGGTTGGATGGGCTAAATGGCCTTGTTCCACGCTGTAGGGATTCTATAATTCTTTTGTTCATGTACAGTGGCACAATTGATCAGCACTGCTGCCCCACAGTGCCAGCATTCAATTCCTGACTTGGGTTCTTGTCTGTTGTGGAGGCTGCATATTCTCCCCGTGTCTGCGTGGGTTTCCTCTGAATGTTCCAGTTTCCTCCACGAAAGAAGTGCTGCTTAGGGTGCGTTGGCCGTGCCAAATTCTCCCTCAGTGTACCTGAACAGGCGCCGGAGTGTGGCGATTTTCACCGCTTCATTGCAGTGTTAATGTCAGCCAATTGTGACACTAATAAATAGTGATGTTAGCTAAAGGATGTATATTGGCCCAAGATACCAATAGATAAACATAAAAATTAGGAGCAGAAGTCGGCAAATTCAGCTTTTCGAGCCTGCTCTGCTATTTGATTAGATCATAGCTGATCCCTCCCTGATCTCCACTCCATATCCCCTTATTCCTTTTTTAAAAATTAGAAATATATCAACCTCCTTCTTGTAACCATTCACTGATTCAGACTCCGCCGCGTTATGGGGCAGTGAGTTCCACAAATTCTCCACCTCTGCGAGAAGTAATTCCTCCTCAACCCAGTTTTAAATCCATCGCCTCTCAACCTATACCTGCGACCTCTTGTTTGAGATTGCCCCACAAGTGGAAACATTTGGTCTACTTTATCAATCACTCCGGTGAGTACAAGCCCAAACTGTTTAATAGAACAAAGAAAATTACAGTACAAGAACAGATCCTTTGGCCCTGTACTGACCATGCTGCCCCCTACCCTTCTGGAACCATATCCCTCTATTCCCATCCTGTTCATGTATTTGTCAAGATGCCACTTAAAAGTCACTATCATACCTGTTTCCACTACCTTCCTTGGCAACAAGTCCAGGCACCCACCACCCTCTGAATACCTCATGCATCTCCTTCCAAACTTGCCCCTTAAGCCTCTTCCCCTGGTAATTGATTCTTCCAGCTTGGAAAAAAGCTTCAATTATCCACTCTGTCCATGCCTCTCATAATCTTGGAGACTTCTTGTAGACCCCCCCCCCCCCCCCCCTCAAATTCCAGTGAGAACAAACCAAGTTTCTCCACCCTCTCCTTATAGCTAATGCTCTCCATACCAGGGTAACATCCTGGTAAATCTTTTCTGTACTCTCTCCAAAGCTCCACATGTCTCCACATATATCAAAATGTGGACAGCACTTTGGCACAGTGGTTAGCACTGCTGCCTCACAGCGCCAGGGATCTGGATTTGATTCCTGGCTTGGGCCACTGTGGGTGCAAAGTCTGCATGTTCTCCCTATGTTTGCGTGGGTTTCCTCCAGTTTGCTCTCATAGTTTGAAAGGTGTGCTGGTTAGGGTGCATTGGCCGTGTTAAATTCTCGTAGTGTACCTGAACAGGTGCCGGAATGTGGTGACTAGGGGAATTTCACAGTTACTTCATTGCGGTGTTCACATGAGCCTTACTTGTGTCACTAATAAATAAACTCTTCCATCCCTGGAATCGAACCTCCTCTGAAGTGCCTCCAACTGAGCTACAGCTAAATGCAGTCCATTCAGTCCCTCAAGTGTGTTCTGCCATCTAATTAAATCATAGCTCATCAGTCATGCCAATTTTTCACTCACTATCCATCCAAAATCTATCCATCTCCTTCTTGAAAACTCAACAGTGTCCCTCAGGGTCCAGGGGAATAAAATTGCTTTTCCCTCACCTCTGGCCAGCTGTGACAGAGTTAGCGGTGACCCTGAGGATTGTGGGTTTCCCATCTGAGATTCCAGGTTGGTACACTGGAGTGGGATTGGTCCCTTCAGCTGGCAGGCAAGAGTGTGTCCGTGTGCTGTTTGGAAGGAGATTTGTTTGGAGTTCTTCCCGGTTGATATTTATTCCCCCACCCCCCCCTCCCTCAGCTGCAGCCGTGCCCAGCTCATTATCACGTCACTGTGTGTGGGAGCTTGCTGTGCACAAAATGGCTGCCAGCTTTTCCATCAACAATAATTCATTGGGTGAGGTTGTGAAAGGTGCTACACCAATGCAACTCCTTCATTCTGTCCCTTGTCACCAGCATATCCGGCTTGCTGTGGAAAGCAGGAATGTAGTGTGACTTGGGAATTAGGAGCAGGAATCCGATATGGAATATGGTGGAAGTTATACCTGTTAGAATCTACAAATATTCATACACTTGGACCTCGTCTCTGCAGGCAAAAGGAATATATCCTGGCATTATGCCTTTTTTTTTTGAATAAAAGCTTAGAGGACTGTGGTTCCTTGGTGCATTCTCCGTGGTAACACCTCAACCAATCAGAATGCCTGGGCATGTTCCTTTTGCCTGCAGAGGCGAGGTGCCTATCTGTAGACTCGTGCAAGTATAACTCCCACCATATTCTCTATCGGATACCTGCTCTCAACTCCCACCATATTCCGTGTGGTCTTGCCAACTAATTGGCAACTTTTGTCCCCCCCCCCACTTGTAGTGTGTGAATGGTTGCGCCCGCTTTTGAAATTTGGCATTCTTGCGTTTTTTTTTGGTCCTGATGAGTCAGAGATGAAAAACTTTGGCAGCACGTTTCTTTCTGTAATCCCAATTTATCTCGTCTTTCCCATTGCAGGCGAGAAGCCCTATCAGTGCACCTGGGAAGGCTGCAGCTGGAAGTTTGCCCGCTCCGATGAACTGACCCGCCATTACCGCAAGCACACGGGCCACCGGCCCTTCCAGTGCCACCTGTGCGAGCGGGCGTTCTCCAGGTCCGACCACCTGGCGCTCCACATGAAGAGGCACATGTGAACTCTCCCATCCTCCCCTCCCTGGCACTGGACAAGAAGTGCGGGGGGGGCCGAACACCTGTCTCTGGGAACTATTGGCTTGACTGAGATGGCGCCAACCTACCATCTACACAGAGGAGGCGGGGGGAGGGGGGGGTCAACATTATGGAGTCCGGTTGGTTCGGTCAAGGGTGGGGTAAGGATGGGACAAAGAGTTGAGGGCGTTGAAGGAGTGTACTAGAAAGGGTGTTGGTGGGGAGGGGCAGCAAGAGTGAAGTTGGCGGGGAGATGGGTGAAAGCAGGATATTTCTCGTGTTTAACCAAAGCGTGCTTTATGGTTATCAATGGGGAAGGCGAGCCCAGGGTGGCAATTTAGTGTCAGTACAGATGGTGTGGGTGTGGATCCACAAATTGTGCCAATTTCTGTGTTTCTCACCCTTGCCACGATATTTGGAGGAAGTGGATCACAGCCTGGTGTTGGGAGGGGCACAAACCAGGGTCGCTTGAGATGGCGGGTAACTCCCACCCCAGTGGACTGGGCCCACTACTGCCCGCTGAGTGGGTCCGTGTGTGCATGTGTTGGGCAATGCCAGTGTCTAATTGGGGAAGCGAGACATCTTGACCCTCAGCTAGGAATGCAAATCGACTGCCAACTTGGGAACCCCTGCCTCTTAATTTGGGATTATTTGCATTTGACCCGGTGCTGGCGACTGCCATGGGATGAGGGTGAAACTTGGGATTGGTTGGAAGAGCAGGGTGCGCTGTTCCCTGAGAGGAGAGGTCACAGCTCATCAAAAACTTCCAACATCTCCCAACCTTCAGTAAGCAAATAAACTGGGTGGGATTTTTCAACTGTGCTTGCCTCAAAGTCGGAATTTCCTATCTAAGGTCACCTGACCTTCGCATGGCCTGTTATTCCCGTGGCGGATGGAATGGGAAAATCCACCCCACTGTGTTCGTGGCAAACCACATACACTCTCATGCATGAATGTATGCACACATGCATGTACAAACACATGCACATTGACACACACACATGTATGCACACATACACACACATGTACAGTGGTTAGCACTGCTGCCTCACAGTAGCCAAGGACCCAAGTTTGATTCCCAGCTCGCGTCACTGTCTGTGCGGAGCCTGCACATTCTCCCCATGTCCACATGGGTTTCCTCCCACTGTCTGAAAGACATGCTGGTCAGGGTGCATTGGCCGTGCTAGATTCTCCCTCGGCGTTACCCAAACAGGTGCCGGAATGTGGCGACTAGGGGATGTTCACAGTAACTTCATTGCAGTGTTAATGTAAGCCTACTCGTGACAAAAATAAAATTAAGACTAAACAAACGCGTGTGCGTGCACACACGTGTACTGTTGATTAGACTGTGTACACAGCACCCACTGCCCATCTCAGGAAGTGTTCAGTGGGGAGGCTGGGTAGAAGTTGAGGGCAGAGCCTGGTTGGCAGTGTCCATGCCCATCCTGCTACTTATTGCGGTGCCCCCTTGCCCCCTCCCACCGTGCAGAGACCTCCCGTTACTGAGTGGAGCACCACCCCCTCACCTGGCACAGGCCTCACTCTCTCGGGATCAGGCCTGTGTTGAGTAGGCCTGACTGCCTCGACCCACCAAACTGTGCAGCCCCTGCTTCCACCCCCCCCTCCCCTCCCCAACAAACACAGGAACCCAATGGGACAGGCTTTATCCACACAATGAACCCCCATCTGTAAAATATGTTTTATACATGTCACTGCGGCGATGCGGTGTGAGGTCATACGTGGGATCATCATGGTCAAATGGCCAAGATTCAGGATAGTCTTGTTCCTTAGCAACGGTGAGCTCCTCCAGGCTGGATGGACCCCACGGAAGAGGAGCAGAAGTTGATTTTGTTTTTAAAAAAGGTTCCAGTGAGCGAATGATGGATCTGTTCAGAACCTCCGTACGACAAAGGATTCAGTTCGAGGCAATTACCCCTTGAATTGTATCGCTGGCTTTGAAGTTGACACCTCTCGGGTATAATGGGCCTGTCCCACAGGGCCGGGGAAAAGGTAAAAACTCAGGGAAAATGGAGGGGAAGGGATAGAGGTGAAGCTACTGCGAGGTCAGTCAGAAAGTGTGGGAGAGATCGTGACACCCAAAAAAACTTTTGTGTAGAATGACTGAACTTTCCCCTCCGCCACCCCCCACCCCTTTACCTTCCCCCCCCCCACTCCACCTCCACCCCCCATTGTTCTCTCTCCCTCGCCTCCCCCCCCCCCAAACTCACCAACACTCCTGTCACAATCCCACTTACCCTCCGTCTCCTCAAACCTTCCTCCTTCAATGACCCATCTCTCTTTCTCTCTCTCCCCTTCCCCATCTCTCTCGCTCTGTAGAAACGCACCTACCCCTGTCTCTATTATCCCCATCATTATTATTCCACTGCTGCTTCCCTCTGTGACAGTGGGTGGGATAACGAGGCTGATTTCCTCGCTCTTCCTGCCTATTCCTGAGATTTCAGTCCCTGGTGGCAGTCCTGCCCCAGCTCTGTGTAAATATTGCGAGCTCCAGCTCCGAGAGATTGAGGTGGAGCCGTGGATCCGGTTTCGGGTCGGAGTGGCGGGTGATTATTTTGTAATTTCTGCTCTGGTGTTTAAGCTGAAATAAAAAAAAGTGTACAGATTTAATTCTTTGCACTTTAATCGAGATGGCGGGTGTAATTTTGTGCAGCTCGTGTTTCAACGAAACGGCCTTTAACTTCACTGGAACAGATTCCGTCCTGTGGGAAAGGTTGGTATTGCTTTCTCTCCCTGTATGAAGGTCTTGTTTGAGTGATAGGAATTAGGGGCAGAAGTAGGCCATTCAGCCCTTCGAGCCTGTTCCACCATTCAATTAGATCACGGCTAATCTCTCCCTGGTCTCAAATCCACCTCCCCAGCTCCCTTTATCCTTCTTGTTTGGACCAGAATTGTATCCATCTCCTTCTTGAAACAGTTCAGACTCCACCGTGCGATGGGGCAGCGAGTTCCACAAATTCACCACCCTCTGCAAGAAGTAGTTCGCCCTCATCTCAGTTTTAAATCTACCGCCTCTCACCCCATACCTGTAACTCTTTGTTCAGTTTGCCCCACAAGGGGAAACCTTCATTAACGTTTATTTTATGAATCCCTTTTTAATATTTTATATGCTTCAACCAGATCCCCCTCATCCTTCTAAACTCCAATGAGTACAAGCCCAAAAACTGTTTAATCTCTCCTTTATACATAGAACATTACAGCACAGTACAGGCCCTTCGGCCCTCGATGTTGCGCCGGCCAGTGGGCCCTCTAACTTAAACTATTCCAATATCATCCATATGACTATCCACCGACCATTTGAATGCCCCCAATACGTCACCCCTTCATCCCTGGAATCAATCTAGTGAACCTCCAATGCCATTATGTCCAAAGATGTGCGGGTTAGCCATGCTAAATTGACTTGGTGTCAGGGGATTAGCGGGGTAAATACATGAGGTTATGGGAAAAGGACCTGGTGGGATTGTGGTTGATACAGACTCAATGCATTGAATGGACTCCTTCTGTACTGTAGGGATTCTATAATCCTTCCTTAAATAATTAGACCAAAACTAGACGCGATACTCTGGACACACTCTCACCAACACCCTATACAATCACATTGAGAGATAAATGCCAACATCCCATTTGCCTTTTTTATTACATACTGCACCTATTGGAGAGACGATGGCCTAGTGGTATTAATTGCTAGGTTATTAATCCAGAAATTTAGCTAATGTTCTGGGGTTCGAATCCTGCTATGGCAGACAGCGAAATCTGAATGCAATAAAAAAAATACCTGGAATTAAGAATGACCTTAAAAACCATTGTCGTGAAAAACCCATCTGGTTCACTGATGCTCCGTTAGGGAAGGAAATCTGCCAGCCTTACCCGGTCTGGCCTACGTGTGACTCCAGAGCCGCAGCAATGTGGTTGACTTTCAACTGTCCTCTGCGGTGGCCTTGCAAATTGTCAAGGGTAACTAGGGATGGGCAATAAATGCTGGCCCAGCCAGTTACGCCCAAGATTCACACATGAATTTTCAAAAACTCTGCACACTTCCTGCGATTCATGTTCACTGGAAGGTTGGCCTTCATCACTATAAACTGACACAAAGCCAATAAAGAGAGAAAACTGGCTGTCTGTGAATCAGCAGATACAGGGAAAGGGAATTTTCTGCGTGCTGGCTGATACATTCCAGTGTTACTTGGAGGATGTGACAGGGAGGTAGTTATTTACGGGGTAAGATCGCTCTCATCTGCGATGGTCTCTCACCTGAATGTGTAGCTGTCTTCTCCCCACTTCCACTGTCCAAATCAGAACATAGGGCAATGGGGGCATGATGTAATGTCACTGGATTAGGCCCCAGGCTAATGCTCTGGGAGACCTGGGTTCGAATCCCGGCTGGTGAGATTTGAATAATGGAAATCTGAAGTTAGCAGTCTACTGATGACCGTGAAACCATTGTCAATTATCATAACAACCCATCAGGGTCATTAATGTCCTTCAGGGAAGGAAATCTGCCATCCTTACCTGGTCAGGCCTACATTGCTGGTCAGGCCACAGCAATTCTTCCCCTGTAACGTCAATTATGGTATAATTCTCTTCTCCCTCACATCTAACCTCACCCTAAATGCATCTTCAACAACCCTCTGTGGCAGCGAACTCCACGTAGAATCAGAATCCCCACAGTGCAGAAGGAGGCCATTTGGCCCATTGAGTCTGCAACAGAGCATCTTACTCAGGCCCTATCCACATAATCCCACATTTTTACCCTGCTAATCTCCCTTATCTACACATCTTTGGACACTAACGGGCAACTTAGCACAGCCAATTCACCTAACCTGCACATTTTTGGACACCAAGAGGTGATTTAGCATGACCAATCCACCTAATCTGCACAACTTTGGACACTAAAGGACAATTTAGCATAGCCAATCCACCTAACCTACATATTTTTGAACATTAATGTGCAACTTAGCATAGCCAATCCATCTAACTTGCATATCTATGCACATCCCCACCTGGGTGAAGAATTTCTTTCTGAACTCACTATTAGAATTCTTGGTGACTATCTTGTATTCAGTGAGGCTCCTCCCACAATGATGTAACATCCTGTCCATGTCCACTCTAACAGAAACTTTGGTAATTTTTGACCACCCTTCAATCCTCTCCTTCCAAGATGTAGGACACACGACCCCTCATCCTATGATTGCCAACTCTGCTTGGATGGAATCCTGGTGGTTTTAACACATGGCTGCCCTTCCCTCCTATTACCCCCTTCACCTCCCACCAATCCCTGGCCATTGGTCAACCCAATCCATCCACTCTCATGACACATAGCCCTCCCTCAGCCAATCGCAAAGCGGGTGGACTCTTCATGAAACCAATTGAATGGTTCATTGCCATCTTGTTTGATTCACCAGAACGCTTGTGGTTAATTAACTGGTTAAAAAGCAAATATTCAAGAGAAGAGAAAGGACTCTTTTTAGTCTTCACCCTCTCACTATTTCTCTCCTGGAATCTCACAGCAGTATCCTTGAGAATGGTTTTCAATTTTTGGCCAATCTTGTGGGGTAGACACCCTAATCTAAGCTTTCCAGATAGATTAAACCACCCCCATATCGCTGGTAGAATTCTTGTACGTCTTGTTTATCGCACCTTCTACCATGCTTCTGTATTTCTTTTATTAACAGGGAAAGGTCAATCTGAGTTGTACACAGTGATCTAAGTGCGGTTGGCCCAAGTTTAGCAGAACTGCTTCATTTTTCGAATCCTGTCCCTTGAGAAATAAATCTGATGCTATTACAGTCTATCTGATGTGTTTAAGATGTTAGAATGATTCAATAAGCTCTGAGTTTTCTCTAATGGATGAATCAATACAGAGGGGACCATTAGATCACTCAATGCCCTGGTCTCCTCTGTGGCAATGAATTCCACACATTCAACACCCTCTGGCTTATCTCAGCTCTGAAGGTCGACCTTTTATTCTGAGGCCGTGCCCTCAGATCCTAGTCTCTCCAACTAATGGTGACATCTTTCCCAAGTCTATTCTTTCCAAGCCTTTCAGTATTCCGTAAGTTTCAATGGGATTCTCCCTCATCCTCCACAGAGTATTTTAAACTCAGTGGCTTCAAATCTCATCAAGGCAAATGTGGGTGGCACGGTGGCACAGTGGTTAGCACTGCTGCTTCACGATGCCAAGGACCTGGGTTCGATTCCAGCTTTTATTCACTGTGTGGGGTTTGTACATTCTTCCCATGTCTCCATGGGTTTCCTCCGGGTGCTCCGATTTCCTCCCACAGTCCCAAAGATGTGCTGGTTAGGGTGCATTGACCGTGCTAAATTCTCCCTCAGTGTGCCCGAATAGGTACCTGAGTGTGGCGAATGGGGGATTTTCACAGTAACTTCATTGCAGTGTTAATTGTAAACCTACTTGTGACACTCATAAAATAAATTTTCCAAAGAGTCATCCCTTCTGTGTCGGTCTGTGTGGACTTTGCACGTTCTCCCTATGTCTGCATGGGTTTCCTCCAGGTAATCAGTTTTCTTCCCACAGTCCAAAGATGTGCAGGTTAAGTTGATTGGCCATGCTAAATTGACCCTGATGTCATGGGATTAGCAGGATAAATGTGTGGGACTGTGGTGGGTGCAGACTCAATGGGCCAAATGGTCTCCTCTTGCACTGTAGAGATTGTATAGATTCGAGAATACTCTGAGACTGTTCTCTCGAGTCCTGGTAATGAAAACATCTTCCCAACGTCCTCCCTTTTAATATTGTCTAAGTTTCAATGAGATTCCCCCCATTGTGAAGTTAGTGTTGATAAAATTATAAAATAAACTTATAAAATGCTAACAGCTGTAACATTGTGGGGTCTGCTTAGGAAGTTAAAAGAGATACAATATAACTGCGGTACACAGAGTTCATAGAGTGAAACATTGTATCGCGAGGTTAGCAATAGAGCTGCCAAAACAACTGGTTGGTTTTCAAGTTTGCCCAATCAGTTTAAACTGTGCATTTGAATAACAGCAGCCTATCAGATTTGAACTTGATGCTTTAGTAATCTTAAACCAATCTTATGGCAGGGATGGTATTATGTCATTACGGGTATAAAAGACAGGAGTGGGGGCACAAACAGTAGAAGATTGCCTTTCACCTGCAGAGTAATGGCCTAGTTCAGCCCTCAGAGAGAGAGACTTGCTGAATCTCTCATAGCTACATTTATGTCTTAAAAGAATGCCTCATCTCAATCGCAAACAACAGCTGGTGAAGACAAGAAATCAGCAAAGAAGACAGAAAATTCTGGAAATAGACAAACCTGTCAATTTTGAGACTGTCTATTTTTTAATAATATTGTTTTTATCTAAACTGCCCTCTGAAATGAGCCGAACAAGATACTCAGTTTAAGGGCAACTCGGGATGGGCAATAAATGCAAGCCCAGCCAGGAGCACCCATGTCTCATGCTGTATTTCAGCACAGCCAATCCATCCCATCTGAAGTTTATTTATTAGTCACAAGTACATTAACACTGCAATGAAGTTACTGTGAAATTCCCCTAATCACCACACTCTGGCGCCTGTCCAAGTCAATACACCTAACCAACACCAGCCTTTCAGAATGTGGGAGAAAACCCACGCAGACATGGGGAGAAAGTGCAGACTCCACACAAGCAGTGACCTAAGCCGGAAATCGAACCGGGATCCCTGACACTGTGAAGCAGCAGTGCTAATCACTATGCCAACATGCCACCCAATGATCTATTCATCTCTGGGCACTAAGAGGCAATTTATCATGGCCAATCCACATAAGCTACACATCTTCGGACTGTGGGAGGGAATTGGAGCACCCGGAGGAAACCCATGCAGATACAGGGGCAATATGCAAACTCCACATAGACAGTGACCCAAAACGCCAGCCACGTGTGTGGCACTGGGCTCCTGAACACTCCACTTCCCGACCCCAGACGTCACTGGGGCTATCCCAGGCTGGGGACTTTGGGAAAACGAATCCCGGATTAAACTCTCCGAGGGAAATGTGTTGGAGTTTGAGGCGACTGTTTGTGGCCCCCTGGGCAACGCTGCCCTCTTGTGGCCCCATGTGGGGTGGGCAGAACCGGCGCCGCAATTGAAAAGATTTCAAGACCCCAATCGATGGGTATGGGATAGTGGGGGGGTGGGGGGGTGGGGGGGTGCATCTCGTGGTGCAGTGCGGGGGGTTAGCGTTCCTAGTTCAGGGTCAGAAGTTCCAGGTTCGAGTCCCAGCCCAGGACCTGATGAGCAAGGAAAGTGCATTTCTAATCTGGCCAAACAGATTGAGTGTCGACGTGTAAATCTTTCCGATATGCCTGATGACTGGGACTTAGAATGAACAACAAACCCCGTCCCAGCCAAGGATGCGAATGAGCGAATAAAATAAAACCGTTCAGATAGTTGACCAAAAGAGGATGCTTTGATCCAAGGAGCTTGGCGAAGGACGGGGTCAGCGGAGTGGGTTAGGGAGAGAGTTCCCGGATCGAAGCCCAAGCAGCTGAAGACATGGCCACCAATCGCGATGGAAAACAGACGCATTTAAACAGTAGCACAGTGGTCAGCACTGCTGCCTCACATTGCCAGGGATTCAAGTTCAATTCTGGGCGCGGGTCACCTTCCGAGTGGAGTTCGCACATTCTCCTCATGTCTGTGTGGGTTTTCTCTGGGTGAAATCTAGAAATGTAGAAGATAGCAGCAGGACGAGGGCCTTCCAGCCTGCTCTGCCTTTCATCGCGATCATTGCTGATCATCCAACTCAATAGCCTAATCCTGCTTTCCCTCCATAATCTTTGATCCCATTTGCCCCAAGTGCTATATCCAACCGCCTCTTGAATATATTCAATGTTTTTGGCATCAACTAATGAATTCCACAGGCTCACTGGGTGAAGAAATGTCTCCTCATCTCTGTCCTAAATGGTCTACCCCCAATCCTCAGATGGTGACCCCTGGTTCTGGACTCCCCCACTATGGGGAACATCCTCTTGATGTCTTCCCTGTCTAATCCTGTTAGAATTTTATAAGTCTGTGAGATTCCTACCCTCAATTTGTCTGAACTCCAGTGAAAACAATCCTAACCTAGTCAATCTCTCCTCATATATCAATTCCAAAATCCCCGGAATCAGCCCGGTAAACCTTCGCTGCACTCTCTCGACAGCAAGATCATCCTACCTCAGAAAAGTAGACCAAAACTGCACACAATACTCTAGGTATGGCCTCACCAAGGCCCTGTATAACAACACATCCCTGCTCCTCTTCTCGAAACCTCTCACAATGAAGTCAACATGCCTTTTGCCCTTTTTACTGCCTGCTGCTAACCTTCAGTGACTAGTGAACTTTGGTTCCCTTCCACAGTCTGCTGGTTAGGGTGCATTGGCCGTGCTAAATTCTCCCTCAGCGTACCCAAACAGGCGCCAGAGTGTGGCGACTAGGGGATTTCCACAGTAACTTCATTGCAGTGTTAACGTAAGCCTAAAGAGAAAATCTCAGCAGGTCTGGCAGCATCCATAAGGAGAAAAAAGAGCTGATGGTTCGAGTCCAGATGACCCTTTGTCAAAACTCCCTCCCAATATCTCGAAACGTCAGCTCTTTTCTCTCCTTACAGACGCTGCTAGACCTGCCGAGATTTTCCAGCGTTTTCTCTTTTGGTTTCAGTTTCCAGCATTTGGAGTAATTTACTTTTTTTTAGTGTAAGCCTATTTGAGACACTAATAAATGAACTTAAACATATAGCAGGGGTGGGAATTGGAGGAGTGCATGGGGTTTGAGGGCTGGAGGAGGTTGCGGAGTGAGGGAGAGATGTTGAGTTGGGAGTTTTCGGTTGAAAATGTTGCTGTAATGACAGGCAGGTGGAGGAAGAGATGGTGAACGGGGCTGGCCGCGAATTAGGGTAGGGGAAACAGAATTTGGGACAGGATCAGTGATGAATGTGTGATTCACAGTTTGCGCTCAGGGAGTCAAATGATACATGAAGAGTGAGCCAATTGAAAGAGACTTACCACAGCACAGGGCAGTGACATTGTCCAATCCTAATCACAGAATCCCTACAGCACAGAAGGAGGCCATTCAGCCCATCAACCACAATCACATCCCTATCCCCAGAACCCCACGCGTTTACCCTGCTAATTCCCCCGGACAATAAAGTGCAATTTAGCATGGCCAGTCCACCTAACCTGCACCTCCTTGGAGTGTGGGAGGAAACCGGAGCACTGGGAAGAAACCCACGCAGATATGGGGAGAACGTACAAACTCAACAGACAGAGACCCAAGCTGGGAATTGAACCTGGGTCCCTGGCGCTGTGAAGCAGCCGTGCTAACCACTGTGCCACCGTGTTGCCCTCTTTTGAGCATAAGAACATAAGCACTAGGAGCAGGAGTCGGCCATCTGGCCTCTCGAGCTTGCTCCACTATTCAATAAGATCAGGGCTGATCTTTTTGTGGACTCAGCTCCACTTACCCACCCGCTCACCATAACCCTTAATTCCTGTCCAAAAATTTATCTATCCTTGCCTTAAAAACATTGCATGAGGTAGCCTCGACACTCACTGGGTAGGGAATTCCACAGATTCACAATCCTTTGTGCGAAGAAGTTCCTCCTTATTGTTCTCTTGAGATTGTTGGATTGGAATTCATGTACAATGCGGCCACTCTTCTACCTCCTAGTTTATTCCCCAAGACAGGAATGAGTAAATTCCATTCCTTTCAACTCCAAAACTCAAAGATTGAACAGAACATATCAGAGCGCAGGTTATTCAGGTGCTGGAACCTGCTCCTACATTCACTTGGCTCGATGCCATCTCTCCGGCCTGTTTCTGTAATGAATCCAATGACAGAATTGTTACGACGTAGAGGGGAGGCCATTCGGTCCCTCCTGTCTCTCCAAACCAGTTTGGTGCCATGGCTTAGTGCCATTCCCCTGCACATTGCTTCTATTCGGATCATCAATTAATGCCTCGATTGAACCTGCCTCCACCTCACTTCCAGATAGCACATTCCAGACTCAATCACTCGCCTAGTGTCAAAGCTGTTTCTCACATATTGGCTTCATTTGGAGGAACAATAATTCCCAGCTGGGGGCAGCAGTGAGCCAGTGAGCATGTGCTCACTGGCATCCCCAGCAGGCAGGTAGCAGTATTGCAACTTGACATGAATATGGAGAAACTTTGGCAATCATAGAATTCTACAATGCAGAAGCAGGCTATTTGGCCCATCGAGTCTATGCCGATTCTAGGAAGTGTGTAAATAGTCGATGATATTTATGTATTTGTTTTTATCCTACAGGTGCTTTGGTCCACCTTGTTGTCTAACGAGGTGCGTACACGCGATGGGTTGTGAGAGGGCTGCTCTTGGATTTTTTTCGAGAGTATCCTAGTGCTTCACATCGTTAGTGAACGCTTGACCTGGACCATTTGATGGGCAACACGACAGCTCAGTGACTATCGCTGTGCTGTGCAGAATCATGGATTTGGGCCTGTGTCTGTGGGAGTTTGCGCGTTCTCCCCGTGCTTGCGTGGGTTTTCTCCGGGACCTCCGGTTTCCTCCCACATCCCAAAGATGTGCTCTTAGGCTGATTGGCAGAACAAATTCTCTCTAAATTGTCTCAAATTTGGTTTCAATCCATAAATGTATAAACACAGACAGGGATCACGGGTAGAAGTGGGAACATCGAAGTGGCAGCGCTGGCTCGTTGGGCCAAAGGGCCTGTTTCCCGTGCTGTTTTGTTCTTTGTTCTTGATTCTCTGACGGAGCATCCAGACCCAATCCCTGCAGCCACACATATTTTATCATGGTCAATCCAGCTAACCTGCACATCTTTGGACCCTAAGGGGCAATTTAGCATGGCCAATCAACCTAATCTACAAATCTTGTGACACAGGTGCAATTTAGCATGGCCAATCCACCTAATCTACATAGCTTGGGACACTAAGGGGCAATTTAGCATGGCCAATCCACCTAACCTACTCATCTTTGGAACATGGGAGGAAACCAGAGCGCTCAGAGGAAACCCACACAGACACAGGGATAATGTGTAAACTCCACACAGACAGTGACTCAAGCCGAGAATCGAACCCAAGTCCCTGGCGCTGTGAGGCAGCAGTGCTAACCACTGTGCCAAAGTGCCGCCCAAGATTTCCAAGCTGCAGTGCTCACACACATGTCGTAGTGAAATGGGAATGGATACTCGCAGAAATAAATAGCCCGTGGGATCAGGAAGAGAACCTGGTATTCGCAAGAAAGGAAAAGTTCCAGAGATAGGGAAAGTGTGGTGATGTGAGCTGAGGGTGATCTCTTGTATTGTCAGAGAAAGAGGGGAACGAAGGAAGTATAAAACACAGGAACTGATAACCATCAGTGCTGAGAAAAGATAGCATCACGGATCTGTCTGATGGAGAAGGTGAGATTTGGAAATCATTGTCACAGAGGTTTACAGCAATGGAAACAGGCCCTTCAGCCCAACTTGTCCATGTCGCCTAGTTTTTAACCACTAAGCTAATCCTAATTGCCCACATTTGGCCCATATCCCTCTATACCCATCTTACCCATGTGATTGTCTCAATGCTTTTTAAAAGACAAAATTGGACCCGCCTCTACTACTACCTCTGGTAGCTTGTTCCAGATACTCACCACCCTCTGTGTGAAAGAACTTCCCCTCTTGATCCTTCTGTATCTCTCCCTCTCACTTTAAACCTATGCCCTCTAGTTGTAGACTCCCCTATTTTTGGGAAAAGAGATTGACTATCTTACTGATCTGTGCCCCTCATTGCCCCTTAGTGTCCAAAGATGTGCAGGTTAGGTGGATTGCCCGTGCTAAATTGCCTTTTTGTGTCAGGGGGATTAGTGTGGTAAATACCTGGGGTTGCGAGTCTAGATTCTGGGTGGGATTGTCATCAGAGCTGGGATGATGGGCCGAATGGCCTGTAGGGATTCTGTGATTGACCCGGGGCGCAGACATCTTATCTAACCCTCAGGGGGCAGCATTGCACAGGGAGAGAGATTCCAAAGTCTGGCTCTGTGAATGAGAGGTTTTGTTGCTGCTGTTTGAATGTTGTTGTGAGACAGATATGAGAATGTAGCCTGTTAAGAGAGACCTGGGCATAGAAGTTAGGCCTTGGCCTAGTAGTTAGGCCTTCGCCTTAGTGGTTAGGCCCAGACCCTGTGGTACCAGGCCTCAATGTGCTTGTGAATCTCTCTGCCTGCGCTCTGATGGCCTCTTCAGCCACACCAATTTTAACTGCTCCATCGTTGGCAGAACATCAGCCTCAAAGGGATCTAAACTCTGCGATTCCCTTCTCTTAAACTCTCTTTCTTTCTCACTACACCGCTTAAGTGTTCATCCAAATCTTACTCATTGCTCTCAGTATCTGTTTGTTGGTGTAAAGTGTTTTTGTGCTCCTGTAGTGAAGGTTTATTAAGTTAAAGGTGCTATATAATGGAATATGTTGCTTGCATTTTCCTGTCAGAATGTATTTCCCCCATTGCCCACTCCCCAATCCCCAACACCCCACACCTCCACGGCTCCACACACTATCCCCCCCCCCTCACACACCCTCCAACATCCACCCACCTCCACACACCCACTCTAACCTCACCCCACCCCCCACACCCAGCCAACCCTCAACCCCCCCACTCTCACACCCATCCCATCCCACACCCCTCAACACCCACTCTCACCTCTCCCCACTCTCACACCATCCACACCACCACCCTCAAACCCCCCCCCCACTCTCACAACCCTCCTCACAACCCATCCCATCCCCACACCCTTCACACCCACTCTAACCTCACCTCATCCCCCACTCTCACACCCCTCACACCCACTCCACCCTCACATCCCTCACACCCACTCTACCCCCACCCCCATATCCCTCACATCCACCCCACCCTCAACCCCCCATCCCCACCTCCACCCCCACACCCCTCATACCTCAAACCCAAAAATCCCACACCCACCTTCCACACTCCAACACCCTCAAACCGAGCACTGTCTTATTCAACTCAGGTCTTGATGATCTTACACTCCCAAGTTATTTATATAAATAAATATACACTCAATCTTTCTCTACACCCTAGCTATGACTGTAACGCTATATTCTGCATCCTCTCCTCTCCTTCTCCCCTCTATGAACAGTATGCTTTGTCTATCTAGCATGCAAGAAACAATACTTTTCGCAAAAGTATATATATTACACAAAATATATATATATATAATATATATACAGTATATATATATATTTCACAGAAGTATATATATTAATACATGTGACAATGATAAATCAAATTAAATCACAGCGCCAGAGACCTGGGTTCTATTCCAGCCTTGGGTGGCAGTCCATGTGCAATTTGCATGATCTTCTATTGTCTGCATGGGTTTCCTCTGGGCACTCCGGTTTCCTCCCACACTCCAAAGATGTGCGGGTTCAGTGGATTGGCCGTGTAAAATTGCCTCTTAGGTAAAGGTGTACTGGTCAGGTGGATTAGCTGTGCTAAATTGTCCCTAAAAGATGTGTAGGTTAGGGGGAATTAGCAGAGTTAACACATTACGAGGATAAGGCCTGGGTGGGATACTCTGTTGGAGGGTTGTTGCAGACTTGATGGGCTGAATGGCAGTGTCGAGATTCTATGATCCTACGAAATCAATTTTCGCTGGGCCCCTCCACAGGCTTTACACACTCCCGGTAACAGGAGGTTGAAGTAGGAAGTGGGGATTTGAGCAGTTAGCAATGGTGAAATGTGTTACTGGGACCCCATCATTGCAGAGACACTCAATCTGCGTCCTCTACTGGTTATCACCAGTAGTGCAGCCTTACAGCCTGAATCCCAATCATTTCTCTGGCTGAGTGACAGGCTAGGAAGGAAATGGGTGATTATAAAACGGTAAATGAAACTTTCCATAGGGAGATAATTATTAAATCTCCAAACATTGACAACGCTCTTCCACAGGGACCCAATGTAATAGGAAGAATTACAGCACTGTCCCTAATGTTTTCATTTGAGGATATAACCGCTCTCTGAGCAAAGCTAACCTTTCTCAATGTCGGTACATAAATAATGTTTCCCTATTAATGTGAGACTTGATGTACTCAGTGTATGAACATTCCCAGGACAGGTACAGCACGGGGTTAGATACAGAGTAAAGCTCCCTCTACACTGTCCCCCATCAAACACTCCCAGGACAGGTACAGCACGGGGTTAGATACAGAGTAAAGCTCCCCCTACACTGTCTCCATCAAACACTCCCAGGACAGGTACAGCACGGGGTTAGATACAGAATAAAGCTCCCTCTACACTGTCCCCATCAAACATTCCCAGGACAGGCACAGCACGAGGTTAGATACAGAATAAAGCTCCCTCTACACTGTCCCCATCAAACATTCCCAGGACAGGCACAACACAGGGTTAGATTCAGAGTAAAGCTCCCTCTACACTTCCAGGACAGGCCTTGGAGAGAGTGCAGAGGAGATTTACCAGGATGCTGCCTGGTATGGAAGGGCTGTCTTACGAGGAAAGATTGAACACACTGGGGTTGTTTTCCCTTGAAAGACGTCGGCTGAGAGGGGATCTAATAGAGGTATATAAGATTATAAGGGTATAGATAGAGTAAATGGTGGTAAGCTTTTTCCACCATTAGAAATGGATAGAACGAGGGGTCATGGCCTTAGGGTGAGGGGGGCTATGTATAAGACGAATATTAGAGGGCAGTTTTTCACACAAAGGGTAGTGGGGGTGTGGAATGCACTGCCGAGTAAGGTGGTGGGAGCAGGCACGCTAGGGTTGTTTAAGGGTCTCTTGGACAGCCACATGAGCGGTCTGCAGATAGAGGGATATAGCAGGACTGTCTAAATATCTTATTTGTTTCCACAGGCAATTCGGTCCACCTTGTTGACCAACAAGGTGCATGCATTCGGCAGGTCGTGCGAGAGCTGCTCTTGGATGTTGCTTCAGGAATTGCCTAGTGCTTCACGTCGTTAGTGTATGCTTAAACTGGACCATCTGATGGGCACATGACAGCTCAGGGACTATCCTGTTGCTGTGCAGACACATGGATTTGGGCCTGTGTCTGCGGGAGTTTGCGCGTTCTCCCCGTGGTTGCGTGGGTTTTCTCCGGGTGCTCCGGTTTCCTCCCACATCCCAAAAATGTGCTCTTAGGCTGATTGGGTAACAAATTGTCCCTATATTGGTCCCTATATGGGAATCTTCCACAATAGGCATAGCCTAAAGTCATGGATATGTCATTAAGACGTTAGGACGGCGGCGCGGGCTCGTTGGGCCGAAGGGCCTGTTTCCCGTGCTGTGTTGCTCTTTGTTCTTTGTTCTTTGTATAGCACGGGGTTAGATACAGAGTAAAGCTCTCTCTACACTGTCCCCATCAAACACTCCCAGGACAGGTACAGCATGAGTTAGATACAGAGTAAAGCTCCCTCTACACTGTCCCCCCATCAAACACTCCCAGGACAGGTACAGCACGGGGTTAGATACAGAGTAAAGCTCCCTCTACACTGTCCCCCCATCAAACACTCCCAGGACAGGTACAGCACGGGGTTAGATACAGAGTAAAGCTCCCTCTACACTGTTCCCCCATCAAACACTCCCAGGACAGGTACAGCACGGGGTTAGATACAGAGTAAAGCTCCCTCTACACTGTCCCCATCAAACACTCCCAGGACAGGTACAGCACGGGGTTAGATACAGAGTAAAGCTCCCTCTACACTGTCCCCATCAAACACTCCCAGGACAGGTACAGCACGGGGTTAGATACAGAGTAAAGCTCCCTCTACACTGTCCCCATCAAACACTCCCAGGACAGGTACAGCATGGGGTTAGATACAGAGTAAAGCTCCCTCTACACTGTCCCCTATCAAACACTCCAGGACAGGTACAGCACGGGGTTAGATACAGAGTAAAGCTCCCTCTACACTGTCCCCATCAAACACTCCCAGGACAGGTACAGCACAGCATTAGATACAGAGTAAAGCTCCCTCTACACTGTCCCCATCAAACACTCCCAGGACAGGTACAGCATGGGGTTAGATACAGAGTAAAGCTCCCTCTACACCGTCCGCATCAAACACTCCCAGGACAGTACAGCACGGGGTTAGATACAGAGTAAAGTTCCCTCTACACTGTCCCCATCAAACACTCCCAGGACAGGTACAGCAGGGGGTTAGATGCAGAGTAAAGTTCCCTCTACACTGTCCCCCATCAAACACTCCCAGGTACAGCACAGGGTTAGACAGAGAGACAATAACAAGTGGTTGTTGAGGTGGACAGGTCTGGGCTAAGCAAACTCTTGTGCAACATGAGGAAGTTATCAGGGACATGTTTGATAAGTTTTGTCCTTCTAACTCGACCTCACGTTGTTTTTCAGTCTGTCCCAGACACCCAATTTGCATTCCCACGTCAGCAGGCCGGAGTCATTGGGTTCAGACCGACACAGCGTGAACTCAGTGGAATGGTTTACTTTTTCACATTGCACTAATTCCTCTGGCCTTGCATGAGTGAGAGAGAAGAATAACCTGCCCAGCCAGATCGGAGGCAGCCTCAGTCACGTAACCAAGTATTATCGGCACATCGCCCTCCAGCTCATTAGCAGGTGTATTGCTGGAAAGTTCAAACAGTTCGTTACCCAGTTAGGAAAGAAGCTGGATGAAACAAGGCAGTAAAGTTTCACAACACCAATTTTAAATCCAACCGATTTATTTGTTAGTAAATTTGCGAGCTTTCGACACTCTGTGTCTTCGTCAGGCAAATGCAGTGTTCTGGTCTGCAATAGCACACATCAGCACAGACAGTTACAGATTGCTGATTAGAATACGAATCCTTACATCTAACCTGCTATTCAAGTGTTAAAGTGGCTAACAATGTGTGTGAAGGGAATCCTGAGTGTTGGTTAGAGAATTGTGTATTTTCTCCAGACAGCACAGTAAGTGAGGTTTTTTGCTAACCCAGGCAAGTTACGGGGGTTACAGATAGTGTGATATGAAGCCAAGATCTCTATTAAGACCGTCCTCATGTGTGTGGAACTTGGCTATCAGTCTCTGCTCAGCGACTCTGCGCTGTCGTGTGTCATGAAGGCCCCCTTGAAGAACATTTACCCACAGGTCGGAGGCCGAATGCCCAAGACTGCTGAAGTGTTTGCCCGCAGGAAGGGAACTGTTTTGTCTGGTGATTGTTGAGCGATGCTCATTCGTCCACTGTCATAGTGTCTGCATGGTGTCCCCAATATAACATGCCTCGAGACATCCTTTCTTGCAACGTATTAGGTAGACAACGTTGGCCGAGTTGCAAGAGTATGTACCGTGTACCTGGTGAATGGTATCCTCACATTTGATGATGTCGTCCATGTCTATGATCCGGCACGTCTTGCAGAGGCAAGGTAGGCCAGAGTAACAAGCTCACTGCTACACCTACTCTGCTGGCCTCTCACTGGGTGAGATACTAACTTGGCCCTGTAAGATACTGCTTCCCTGTACAATACCTTGCCTTAAGAGTCTCACTTTCCCCCTCGCCCTCCCCCCACTATTCCCATTCTCCCTTCTCCATCCTCCATCCTGCCCACCCTCCCTCTAACAACCCCCTTTCTGCACCCTCAGACCTCCCCTCCACCACTCTCCCCCTCACCTACCTTCCCCCATTCTCTTTCATTCCCACTCCCCTTCCCCCCTCTCCACCTCACAGTGCCAGGGACCCAGGTTTGATTCCCAGCTTGAGTCACTGTCTGTCAGGAGTTTGCACATTCTCCCCATGTCTGCATGGGTTTCCTCCCACACTCCAAAAGTGTGCAGTTTAGGTGGATTGGCCACGCTAAATTGCCCTTTTGTGTCAAGGGGATTAGCAGGGTAAATGCATGGGGTTACAGGGATTAGTCATGGGTGGGAATGTTGTTGGTGCAGACTCAATGGGCCAAATGGCCTCCATCTGCACTGTAGATTCTTTGATAACTATCTTTGATCTATGATATTCCGGTGTCCCATCTGCCTCTCGGTGGGTATGAAAGATGCCATGGTACTGTTTTTGGGGCTGGGTGGGATTTCTACCCTGGACCACGGGGCAATGTTTATCCCTCGGTTGACATCACAAGATGATCTCGGTCATTGACGTAGCGTGTCTTGTGGGATCTTGCTGTGTGCTGATTGGCTGCTGCGTAACAACGGGCCCTCAATGTCCGAAGTGCTTTGAGCCGGATGGAAGTGGTGAGAGGTGCCAGTGGAAAGCCCTTTTCGAGATTACAGCAAAACATGTCACAAATTCTTCCTTATCAATGCTCCATCTTGCTTCTATGGGTTGGCGTTGTGTCTGAACTTTCCTCTTGGCTTAGAACACCACACAAAGGTCGTACATTACTTGAAAGTCGGGAGAGATAAGATACTTGGAGAAACTCTGACAGAAAGGAAAAGAATTCTTCGCGTGAAAATATTTTGATTGCAAAGAATGAGGACAGATGTTTAGAAATGGTTCAGTCCAATCAGGACTGTGTTTTTTGATCATATCCGTAGCTGTATTTTTCCTTTATTTATTCACAGGACACGGGCATCACTGCCTGGGCCTCACATTTATTGCCCCATCCTTACTTGCCCTGGAACTGAGTGGCTGGTTTGGCCATTTTTCAGAGGGGCGTTTAAGAGTCAACCATATTGCCGTGGCTCTGGAGTTACATGTAGGCCAGACCAGGGTAAGGATGGCAGATTTCCTTCCCCTAAAGGGGCATTAGTGAACCAGATGGGTATGTCGGCACAGTGGTTAGCACTGCTGCCTCGCAGACTGTCATAGAGTCCCTACAGTGCAGAAGGAGCCCATTCAGTCCATCGAGTCTGCACTGACCACAGTCCCACCCACTTCTGACGTCGCTCCCCTCTGCAATTCCTACAGAGTCCGGTGAGTGATTCACCATACAGTCTAGTCTGGAAAGCTGGAATCTCAGGCTTAACAACTGCTTTGAAAAACACGAAGGATAGGATAATGTAGCACATTGTGCCTGGGCCAACTCCTGGAATATTCAATTCACCCCACCGCCTTCCCCAGTCAGCAGGGAATCCCCCCTTACCTCTCTCTCTCCCCCTCCCCCTGCCACTGCTTCTCCCTTTTCTTCCCCTCCCTCTCCTCCCCGCACTCGCTGTATCCCTCACCCTGGGTTTAGTCTCAGTTTTGCTTTTATTTACCATTCAAGAGATGTGAACGTCTCCAACAATTGTTATCCGTCCCTAATTGCCCCTTGAGAAGATGGGGGGGGTGTGTGAGCTACAATCTTGAACTCGCTGCAGCCCCTGTGGTGTAGGTACAGCCACAGTGCTCTTAGGGACGAGATCCAGGATTTTGACCCCAGCGATTGCAAAGGAACAGCCGATACATTTCCAAGTCAGGATGGTGAGTGGCTCAGAGGGAAACTTGCAGGGGTGATGTTCCCTTGTGTCTGCTACCCTTGTGGATGGAAGTGGCCACGGGTTTGGAAGGTGTTGTCTAAGGAAGTTGTTGGAATCCAAAAATGTGTGGGTTAGGTTGATGCTAAATTGCCCCTTAGTGTCAGGGGATTAGCAAGGTAAGTATATGAGGTTACGGGAATAGGGTTTGGGTGGAACTGTGATCAGTGCAGAATCGATGGGCCGAATGGCCTCCTTCTGAACTGTAGGGATCCTATGGTGACCTTGTAGGTGGTACACACGGCTGACACTGTTCGTCAGCAGTGTAGAGAGTGAATGTTTAAGGTAGTGCCAATTTGGTAGACTGCCTTTAATCTGGATGGTGTCGAGCCTCTTGAGTGTTTTTGGAGCTGCACCCATCCAGGCAAGTGGGGAGTATTCCATCACACTCCTGACTTGTAGATGGTGGACAGGCTTTGGGAAGGTAACCTGCTTTTGTAGCCACAATATTTATATGGAAGTCCAGTTCAGATCAATGGTAACCCTCAGGATGTTGATGGGATTGCATTGGTTATTAATGGGCGAAGGTTAGATCCCCCTCCTCTCATTGGAGATGGACATTGCCTGGCATTTGTGTGACGTGAACATTATTTAGCACTTGTTAGCCGAGGCCCGGGTGTTGTTGCATTTGGATACGGCCTGATTCAGTATCTGAAGAACCGCAAATGGTTCTGAACATTGTACAATCACCATCGACAGTTGCCACTTCTGACTTTATGATGAAGCAGCTGAAGGAGGTTGGATCACAGAAACATAGAAACCAGAAGCCATTCGGCCCTTCAAACCTGCCCCCCTTCATGTTGATGATGACTGATCATCAAGTTCAATATCCTTATTCTTCCCACCCCCCCCCCCCCCCCCCACCCCGATATCCCTCAGGCCCTTAGCCCCAAGAGCAATAACAAATTTCTTTTTGAAATCACACAATGTTTTGGCCTCAACTGCTTTCTGTGGGAGTGAATGCCACACACTCTGATTTGATTTGATTTATTGTTATCACATGTATTGGGATACAGTGAAAAGTATTGCTTCTTACACGCTATACAGACAAAACATACTGTTCATAGAGAAGGAAACGAGAGAGTGAAGAATGTAGTGTTACAGTCATAGCTAGGGTGTAGAGAAAGATCAACTTAATACAAGGGAGGTTCATTCAGAAGTCTGACAGTAGCAGAGAAGAAACTGTTCTTGAATCGGTTGGTATGCGATCTCAGACTTCTGTATCTTTTTCAAAGAACAAAACAGCACGGGAAACAGGCCCTTCGGCCCAACGAGCCCGCGCCACCATCCCGATGTTCCCACCTCTACCCGTGATCCCTGTCTGTGTTTATAAATCTATGGATTAAAAACCAAATTTGAGTCAATTTAGGGAGAATTTGTTTTGCCAATTAGCCTAAGAGCACATCTTTGGGATTTGGGAGGAAACCGGAGCACCCGGAGAAAACCCACGCAAGCACGGGGAGAATGCGCAAACTCCCACAGACATAGGCCCAAATCCATGTATCTGCACAGCACAGTGACTATCGCTGTAGTATAGACAGGGATCACGGGTAGAGGTGGGAACATCGGGGTGGCATGGGCTCGTTGGGCCGAAGGGCCTGTTTCCCGTGCTGTTTTGTTCTTTGTTCTTTATTCTTTGTTCTTTGAAAAAGATACAGAAGTCTGAGATCGCATACCAACCGATTCAAGAACAGTTTCTTCTCTGCTACTGTCAGACTTCTGAATGAAGCTCCCATTTTCACTGTATCCCAATACATGTGACAACAATAAATCAAATCATATCAAAATGTGTGGCAATCACTCCCACAGAAAGTAGTTGAGGCCAAAATATTGTGTGATTTCAAAAAGAAATTAGTTATCGCTCTTGGGCCTAAGGGATATCGAGGGGGAGGAATCAGGATATTGAATTTGATGATCAGTCACCATCAACATGAAGGGGGGGCAGGTTTCCCAATAGAAGAAGGTGGAAGAGAGAATGTCCGGGATGTGTGGGGTCCTTAATTAAGCTGGCTGCTTTTCCGAGGCAGCGGGAAGTGTAGACAGAGTCAATGGATGGGAGGTTGGTTTGCATAATGGATTGGGCTACATTCATGACCTTTTGTAATTCCTTGCGGTCTTGGACAGAGCAGGAGCCCATACCAAGCTGTGAAACAACCAGAAAGAATGCTTTCTACGGTGCGTCTGTAAAAGTTGGTGAGGGTCGTAGCTGACACACCAAATTTCCTTAGTCTATTGAGAAAGTCGAGATATTGGTGGGTTTTCTTAATTATAGTGTCAGCATTGGGGGACCAGGACAGGTTGTTGGTGATCTGGACACCTAAAAATTTGAAACATTCACCACCCTCTGGGTGAAGAAATTTCTCCTCACCTCAATCCTAAAAGGTTTACCCCCTTTTTACTCAAACTATGACCCTTAATTCTGGATTCCCCCACCATTGGGAACATTCTTTCTGAGTTTACCCTGTCTAATTCTGTTAGAATTTTATAAGTTTCTATGATATTCCCCTCTGAGGGCTGGGACGCTACCCTGAGGAACTCCCGAGGTGATGTCTGGAGCTGTAACCAAGACAACCAACTTCCTTTGTGTTAAGTATGATTTTAGCTCGTGGAGGGTTTTCACCTGATTCCCACTGATGCCAGTTTTGCTGGAGCTCCTTCCTTGATGCCACACACTGGATCAAATGCTGTATTAATGTCAACGGCTGTCATTTTCACGTTACCCAGGGAGTTCAGCTCTTTTGTCCATGTTTGAACCAAGGCTGTAATGAGGTCAGGAGCTGAGTGACCCCCACTGGAACCCATATTGAGCATCACTGAGCAGGTTACTGCTGAGTTAGTGGCACTTCATGCAGTGATGTGACCCCTTCCATCACTTTACTGATGATCGATAGGCTGGGAGGTAGTGGCATATGGTACTGTGACTGGACTAGTAATCCAGAGACCCAGAGTAACACTCTGGGGACCCGGGTTCGAATCCCACCACGGCATATGGTGAAATTTGAATTCAATAAAAATCTGGAATTAAAAGTGACCATGGAACTATTGTCGATTGTCCCATCTGATTCACTGCACTAATTGGAGTGGGAACTGTAAAAGGAATCATTCCTCGCTTATGATCCAATGAATATTGCTGGAACAGGGCCAATGTACAGGCTGTGAAGCCACCCACAGTCAAATATCACACTAATCCACAGTGTCAGCGGTTCAAGAAGCTCACCATCAGCTTCTCAAGGGGGCAATTGGGGGTGGGCTGTAGATGCTGACCATGCAGGATCTACAACGATGAATGAATGAACACTGCTCGACAATCACCAGGCAAGACTGTTCTCTCCCTATCGGGCAACACTTCAGCAGTCACGGACATTTGGCCTCTGATCTTCGGGTAAACGTTCTCCAAGGTACCTTCACGACACACGACTGTGTAGAGTTGCTGAGCAGAGACTGATAGCCAAGTTCCGCACACATGAGGACGGTCTCAACAGGGATCTTGGATTCATGTCACAGTATCTGTAACCCCCACAACTTGCCTGAACTTGCAACGTCTCACTAACTGTCTGTCTGGAGACAATACACACACAGGATGGTGGGGATATGGAATGCGCTGCCAAGTAAAGTGGTGGAGGCAGGCACTCTGGAGTTATTTAAGAAATACTTAGATGGGCACACGAACAGAATGGGAATGGAGGGGTATAGAAAACTGATTTAAAATAGGGATCATGAGCCTTGGGAGTCCCTGGGAAGTGTGTAAATAGATGATGATATTGATGTACTTGTTTTTATCCTACAGGTGCTTTGGTCCACCTTGTTGTCTAACAAGGGGCATACACGCGATGGGTCGTGAGAGGGCTGCTCTTGGATTTTTTTCGAGAGTATCCTAGTGCTTCACGTCGTTAGTGTACGCTTGACCTGGACCATTTGATGGGCAACACGACAGCTCAGTGACTATCGCTGTGCTGTGCAGATACATGGATTTGGGCCTGTGTCTGTGGGAGTTTGCGCATTCTCCCCGTGCTTGCGTGGGTTTTCTCCGGGTGCTCCGGTTTCCTCCCACATCCCAAAGATGTGCTCTTAGGCTAATTGGCAAAACAAATTCTCCCTAAATTGTCTCAAATTTGGTTTTTAATCCATAGATCTATAAACATGGACAGGGACCACGGGTAGAGGTGGGAACATCGGGGTGGCGGCGCGGGCTCTTTGGGCCGAAGGGCCTGTTTCCCGTGCTGTTTTGTTCTTTGTTCTTTGTTCTTTAACCCATGCCTAATGCTATCTCCACTCACATTGTCTACATCTTTAAGACTTGAATAGCAGGTTAGCTGTAAAGACTCGCATTGTAATCAGTATTCTGTAAACTGTGTGTGTCTTTATATGCCCTGTTTCCACTCACCTGGCAAAGGAACAGCGTTCCGAAAGCTTTGTGGCATTTCCTGCAAATAAATCTGTCGGACTTTAACCTGGTGTTGTGAGATTTCTTACGATGCTGGGCCTAGCCAGTGACAATGATAGCCCATGTATCCACAACTTCATGTGACTCCTGGCAATACCAACACACAAGGCAGGTAGGAGTTCTGGTCACCCGATTATAGAAAGAATATTATTAAATTAGAAAGAGTGCAGAAAAAATTTACTAGTATGCTACTGGGAGTTAAGGTTTGAGATATAAGGAGAAGCTGGATAGATTGAGGTTTTTTTTCCCTGGAGCGTAGGAAACTTAAGGATGATCTTATAGAGATTTATAAAATAATGAGGTAGATAGTCAACATCTTTTCCCAAAGGCAGGGGAGTCTAAAACTAGAAGGTGTCTGTTTAAGGTGAGAGGGGAGTGATACAAAAGTGTCCAGGGGGACAATTTTTTCGTTCAGAAGAGGGTGTGCGTCTGGACTAAGCTGCCAGAGGTAGTAGTAGTAGAGGTGGGTACAATTCTGTCTTTTAAGAAGCATTTAGACAGTTACATGGGTAAGATGGGTATAGAGGGATGTGGGCCAAATGTGGGCAATTGGGACTCGCTTAGTGGTTAAAAAAAGGGGCAGTATGGACAAGTTGGGCCGAAGGGCCTGTTTCCATGCTGTAAACTTCTATGACTCTATTACTCTATGTGTGAGTGAGGGTGTGTTTTCAATGCCCACGTAGAGGGTTAACAGCCTCAGAGGAAAGAACTGAGTTAGAAGAATTTCTTCAGCCAAAGGGTGGTAAATCTATGGAATTTATGGTCACAGAGGAGGCTGGGTCATTGAGTGTCTTTAACATGGAGATAGATAGGTTCTTGATTGGTAACGGGTGAAAGGTTATGGAGAAAAGACAGGAGAATTGAGAAACATGAATGATCGAATGGCAGAGCAGATGAGCCGAATTGGTCTAATTCTGTTTACATTCATTTTAATTGGTGCCACAAGTAGGCTTACATTAACACTGCAATGTAGTTACTGTGAAAATCCCCTAGTCGCATACACTCCTATTGGGAGAATTTAGCACCTAACTAGCACGTCTTTGGGACTGTGGGAGGAAACCGGAGCACCCGGAAGAAACTCACGCAGACACGGGGAGAATGTGCAGACTCCACACAGACAGTGAGCCAAGTCGGGAATCGAACCCGGGTCCCTGGTGCTGTGAGAGGCTGCAGTGTTAACCACTGTTCCGTTCTGCACTTGCATGCTATGGTCTCTGTCCACAGCTGCCCTTCTCCGCCGCAAATGCCTGTCAGCAGAGCAGAGGGCTGAGGTTGTTATTAGCCTGAGGGCAACAATAACTGGCCTGGGTTTGAGCTATGGATCCAGTGTATGTGTTAATATGTGATGGCTGTCAGAGTCCAGTCCCATGAATCATAACTTACGAAAGGCACACGCAGCCAATTATTATGTAACTAAATGTCAGGCAATGAGGTTTTTTTTTAACAGGAAACACAACTTCCGGCTCCCAGCCAGTCACTGTGTTAATTTAGCTTAACCAATGTCCCAATATCGACCTCAGATTCTGGTTGGTTACCCCACTCATTCGCTTTGAATATCACTGCAACCAGATGTCAGTGAGCTGTTGTGGCCCAGTTGACCCCAGTAAGTTTAAACTTTACTGATGAGTCGGCTTACATTAACACCGCAATGAAGTTACTGCGAAAATCCCTGAGTCGCCACAGTGTTCGGGTGCGCTGAGGGAGAATTTAGCATGGGCAACGTATCCCAAGAGACGTATCTAATTTCTTCCTGAAATCACGCAATATTTTGACCTCAACTACTTTCTGTGGGAGTGAATTCCGCACATTCACCACCCTCTGATTTCTCCTCATCTCAATCCTAAAAGATTTATCCCTTATCCTCAAACTATGACCCCCTAGTTCTTGGACTTCCCCCACCATTGGGCGCATTCTTTCTGAATCTACCCTGTCTAACCCGGTTAGAATTTTCTAAGTTTTGAAAAGTTAGATCCCCTCTCACTTTTCTAAGTTACACTTTCATAGAAACTAGAAGCAGAAGGAGGCTATTCGGCCCTTTGAATCTGCTCCACCATTCATTTTGATCATGGCTGATCATCGAATTCAATATCCTGATTCCTCTGTTCCCTCCATATCCCTTGATCTCTTTAACCCCAAGAGCGATATCTAATCTCTCTTTCAAAAAAGAAATTAAATTCTCTTTACAATTGAATGTGTTTAAAGTTTATTTATTAGTGTCACAAGTAGGCTTACATTAACGCTGCAATGAAGTTATTGTGAAAATCCCCTAGTCGCCACACTCCTGCGCCTGTTCGGGTACACCGAGGGAGAATTTAGCACCTAACCAAGGCAGCACTGCTAACTACAGCGGCATCATTGATGATCTTTTTATGTCTTAACAGGCCCTGGATCTCCCAGAAACACCCCACCAATCCCCACGATTCCCTTATTTGAAGGAAGAAGCCACTCACTTTCACTGACGCTTCCCACTTGCGCGCAATGAATTCATTAAAAAATCTTCAAGGGCAGCTGGGTCGCCACAGATCCATTTACATTTTAATTAATAAATTATTCATCTTTAATCCTCGCTAATTATGGAGCTGTAAATGAGTGCGAGGTAATAAGAGAGCTGAGAGCCCGTAGTGTGCGAGCGTCAGGGTTTTGACTGCCACTGGACGTAACTCGGCCTAGTATTCCCAAAGGCCTCCTGTCTCCCTCCCTGGAGCTGATGGCCATCAGAGAGAGACGGAGATTTGCATTTCTCTGGCGCCTTTCGTGACTGCCAGCTGCTTCCTTTCTGGCTAACAAAGTACTTTTGAGGTTGGGCCCAGATTTTTGTTCCCAGGTCAGATCCAGGTAGAATTGAAAGCTAGACACCGGTATAGGTGACCATGACAACCACTATTGATTGTTGTTGAAGTTTAAAGTTTACTTTCTTACTGTCACAAAGTTGGCTTACATTAACACTGCAATGAAGTTACTGTGAAAATCCACTGGTGTACACACTCCTGTTCGGGTACACTGAGGGAGAATTTAGCACGTCTTTCGGACTGTGGGAAGGAAACTGGAAGGAAACCCACGCAGATACGAGGAGAATGTGTAGACTCCACACAGATAGTGCCCTAAGCCAGGAATCAAACTTGTGTCCCTGGCACTATGAGGCCACAGAGCTAACCCACTGTGGCACCGTACCACCCAGCTTTTCAAGAAGGACTGAAGTTCAATATTCCCTCGTTCCCCACATATCCCTTCAAAACCCAAGACTTATATCTAATTTCTCCTTCAAGAATTTATCCAATCCCCTTTCGGAAATGATGTTTAAAGTTTATTTATTGGTCTCACAAGTCAGCTTACATTAACACTGCAATGAAGTTACTGTGAAGTTCCCCTAGTCGCCACATTCCGGTGCTTCTGAAGGGCAGCTAGGAATAGGCAATAAAAGCTGGCCTAACCAGCAATGACCATGCTCCCCATGAACGTATAAGTAATTATCTGGGGCTGGAATCGAACTGGGTCCGTGGCGCTGTAAGGCAACAGTGCTAACCACTGTGCCACCCATGGACCCAGCCCGCCAGGCTTGGTGAGCCCAACCTTTAAAAATGACCAAGGGCCTTCAATCAGTGGGGTTGAGGAGTTGGGGGGGTTGTTCCAGGTGTCTAGAATAGGATGAGCGACCCCAGAATGTAACCGTATTCCTAAAATATAAAACGAAAATAAAGTTTTTATTTCTTTATGACAACTAGCACAAGGTCCAAGGCTTCAGTAGGACAACACTAGGTGGAGCCATGAACCATTGGTAAGAACATTTTTGATGTTCCATCAGATATTGAGAATATTATGTTATACTCAGCGTAGAATCTGCACACTCGGCTCTGCAGAATTTACTGACTTCAAATACAAGTCCCTACATACGAGACTTCTCTCATCTAACTGAATATCATATTATATGATATACTATGGTGTCACGGTGGTTAGTCTCATTCTGCCAGGGACCCAGTTCAATTCCAGCTTTGGGTCTATGTAGAGTTTGCACCTTCTCTTTGTGTCTCTGCGTGGGTTTCCTCTGGGTGCTTCATTATCCCCTCATAGTCCACATATATGCGGGTTAGATAAATTACCCCTTAGCGTCCAACGATGTGCAGGTTAGGTGGATTGGCCATGTTAAATTGTCCCTTACTGTCCAAAGATGTGCAGGTTAGGTGGATTGGCCATGCTAAATTGCCCCTTAGTGTCCAAAGATGTGCAGGTTAGATGGATTGGTCATGCTAAATTGCCCCTTAGTGTCCAAAGATGTGTAGGTTAGGTAGATTGGCCATGCTAAATTGCTCCTTAGTGTCCAAAGATGTGCAGGTTAGATGGATTGGCCATGCTAAATTGCCCTTACTGTCCAAAGATGTAAGGTTAGGTGGATTGGCCATGCTAAATTGCCCCTTAGTGTCCAAAGATGTGCAGGTTAGATGGATTGGTCATGCTAAATTGCCCTTTAGTGTCCAAAGATGTGCAGGTTAGATGGATTGGTCATGCTAAATTGCCCCTTAGTGTCCAAAGATGTGCAGGTTAGGTGGATTGGTCATGCTAAATTGCCCCTTAGTGTCCAAAGATGTGCAGGTTAGATGGATTGGTCATGCTAAATTGCCCTTTACTGTCCAAAGATGTGCAGGTTAGATGGATTCGTCATGCTAAATTGCCCCTTAGTGTCCAAAGATGTGCAGGTTAGATGGATTGGTCATGCTAAATTGCCCTTTAGTGTCCAAAGATGTGCAGGTTAGATGGATTGGCCATGCTAAATTGCCCCTTAGTGTCCAAAGATGTGCCAGTTAGGTGGATTGGCCATGCTAAATTGCCCTTCACTGTCCAAAGATGTGCAGGTTAGATGGATTGGTCATGCTAAATTGCCCTTTAGTGTCCAAAGATGTGCAGGTTAGATGGATTGGCCATGCTAAATTGCCCCTTAGTGTCCAAAGATGTGCCAGTTAGGTGGATTGGCCATGCTAAATTGCCCTTTAGTGTCCAAAGATGTGCCAGTTAGGTGGATTGGCCATGCTAAATTGCCCTTTAGTGTCCAAAGATGTGTAGGTTAGATGAATTGGCCATGCTAAATTGCTCCTGGGGGATTGGCAGGGTAAATATGTGGAGTTATGGGGATAAGAACTGGGTGGGATTATTGCAGAAATCTGAAATAAAAACAGAAAGTTCTGGAAAATGTCAGTAGGTCAGGCAGCATCTGTACAGAGAGGAACAGTGTTGGTATTTCAAGTTCAGTATGACTCATCTATAGAACCAGAAACAGGTTTCTGCAATTATCCACCTGCTGGCAAGTTTCATATTTTTAAAACTATGTTTGTGGGACGTGGGCGTCACTGGCTAGGTCAGCAATTTTTGCCCATCCCTAATCTTCCTTCAACTGCATACCTTGCTGGGCCATTTTAGGGTCAACTACATTGCTGTGGGGATCTGGAGTCACACATAAGTCCGACCGGGTAAAGGTGGCAGATTTCATAGAATCCCAACAGTACAGAGAGTGGCAATTCGTCCCATCAAGCCTGACCCGATAGTAATCCCACCCAGCGTCTATCCCCATAACCCCATGTACTTCCCTGCCAATCCCCTTCATACTAAGGAGCAATTTAGCATGGCCAATCCACCTAACCTGCACATCTTTGGACACTAAGGGGCAATTTAGCATGGCCAATCCACCTAACCTGCACATCTTTGGACACTAAGGGGCAATTTAGCATGGCCAATCCTCTAACTTGCATACCTTTGGACACTGAAGGTCAATTTAGCATAGCCAATCCACATAACATACACATCTTTGGACAACAAGGGGCAATTTAGCATGGCCAATCCACCTAACCTGCACATTTTTGGACACTAAGGGGCAATTTGGCATGGCCAATCCATCTAACCTGCACATTTTTGGACACTAAGGGGCAATTTAGCATGGCTAAAGCACCTAAGCTGCACATTTTTGGACACTAAGGGGCAATTTAACATGGCCAATCTTCTAACCTGCACATTTTTGGATACTAAGAGGCAATTTAGCATGGCCAATCCACCTAACCTGCACATCTCAGGACACTAAGGGGCAATTTAGCATGGCCAATGCACCTCATCCATACATCTTTGGACTGTGAATGGAAACCAGAGCACATGGAGGAAACCTATGCAGACATGGAGAGAATGTGCAGACTGAGCACAGACAGTGGCCCAAGGCCGGAATTGAACCCAGGTCCTTGGCACTGTGTAGCCATGTGCCACTGTGCCACCCTAAAGGGCATTAGTGAACCAACTGGGTTCTTACTAGCATTTCATGATTTTTTTTATTGAATTTAAATTTCACCATCAGCTGAGGTGGGATTTGAACCTCAGATCTCCAGGGCATGATGCTGAGTTTAGTGTAGTGAAAACACCACAACGCAACTGCCTTCATGGTTTTTCCTGAATTCCATGATGGGCTTATTAGTGGAATTTCTCATTTCACTTGTCAACACAGGGGAAAATTCTCTATGTTTACTGAAAAAGCCCTTAACCATTTCAAAAGTTTTAATCAGACCTTCAGTATACTTTCTTTCCTAGAATTTACATCCTCTTTCTACACAGCCAGATTCCATGGTTCTTCATACTGGAGACCTCAGGCGAACCTTGGAATGGACCAGGTGTTCAGTTGAAGTGTTGGGATGGGATTTGTACCCTAGCGTGGAGGCCTGGGAACAAATATCAGGAACTCCCCTTCTCTAACTGGCATTAAATTGGATCGCAAAGTTGAATACAAAGTGTTTAAATTCGGAGGGAGGGATGGAAGGAATGGATGTTAGAGGGGGGAGGGGCATAAGGGAAGGCAGAGGGACAGTGATGAGATTGGGGAGGAGCTGAGAGAGGGTGAGGGGGGAAGGGGGGAAGAGAGAGAGAGGAATGAGGAAAAGAGGAGGCAGAGATGAAGGAGAGGGGGAGAGGTGAGATGCGCTGATGGATGAGGGAGATATGATGGAAGTGTTGCTGGGGGATTAGTTTAAAGATCAAAGAAAATTACAGCACAGGAACAGGCCCTTGGACCCTCCAGGCCTGCACTGACCATGCTGCCGCTCTTAACTAAAACTCCCTATTCTTCCGGGGATCATATCCCTCTATTCCCATCCTATTCATGTACTTGTCAAGATGTCCCTTAAAAACCACTACCATATCCGCTTCCACGACCTTCCCCAGCAACGAGCACCCACTACTCTCTGTAAAAAGTATGCCTTGTACATCTCCTTCAAATCTTTCTCCTCGCACCTTAAACCTTGTTTCCTATTAATTGACTCTTCCATCCTGGGAAAAAGCTTCTGACTATCCATTCTGTCCGTACACAGCTCTCTGGAGTTTGCACATTCTCCCCTTGTTTGTGTGGATATCCTCCGGGTGCATTGGTTTCCCCCCACACTCCAAAGACGGTGCAGGTTGTGTGAATTGGCTCCCTTCACAAAACCATGTTGTCTCTCACTAATACGTTCACTTATTTCCAAGCGGGAATAAATCTGTCTCGAAGAAAACTCTCCAATAATTTCCCTACTGGAGATGTAAAGCTCACCGGCCTCTAAGTACCTGGATTATTTTTGCTACTCTTCTTAAACAGAGGAACAACACTTGCTGAGGCAGCAGGAAATATAGACAGATGGGAAGCTGGTTTGTTAGTTCAGCTTAGTTACCTCAAGTAGCTTATGTTAACATTGCAATGAAGTTATTGTGAAAAATCCCTTAGTCGCTATACTCCTGCACCTATTCAGGCATACTGAGGGACCAATCGAACTAAACTACACATCTTTGGACACTAAGGAGCAATTTAGCATGGCCAATCCACCTAACCTACACATCTTTGGACACTAAGGAGCAATTTAGCATGGCCAATCCACCTAACCTACACATCTTTGGACACTAAGGAGCATTTAGCATGGCCAATCCACCTAACCTGCACATTTTGGACACTAAGGGCAATTTAGCATGGCCAATCCACCTAACCTGCACATTTTTGGACACTAAGGGGCAATTTAGCATGGCCAATCCACCTAACCTACACATCTTTGGACACTAAGGGGCAATTTAACATAGTCAATCCACCTAACAACATATCTTTGGTCAATACATGGCTATTTAACATGGCCAATCCACCTAAACAGCACATCTTTCAGACTGTGCAGGGAAACCGGAGCACCCAGAGGAAACCCACGCAATGACGAATAGAATGTGCACACTCCACATGGACAGTCACTCTAGGCCAGAGTTGAACCCAGGTCCTTGGCGCTGTGAGGCAGCAGTGCTAACTACTGTGCCCGATTCGACTGGGCTTTGGGGTCAGAGAGAGGAGGAGGGGACTGAGGGGGCGGCATCGATGAATGAGAGACTGCAAACAGCCGGGAAGGAAAGTGAACTGGCTGATGTAGAAAGGGCAAACGTTAAACAGGCTGATTGGAACTGGTGCAGTCAATGTTATCTCCCTGCTCCCAGAATGTAGAACTTTTTCTCATACTGTCAGAAAAGCAGAAATCGCTCAGTTGGAACGACTGTGTCATGCTAAGTATTTCCAGTAAATGCTGGGTGGGGTAATGTGTTATATTAGATGGCTTTTTTTTTGCATGCTTCATTAGGAGAGCTGATGCAAATCAGGCTGATTGCAAAAGACTATGTAATGCGGTCAGAATCTGATAGCTGTCGAAACCCAGCAAGCAGCTGCTGGAAAATCATCAACAAGAGATCTGGAACATAAAACTCAGCAATTTGTGAAAGGCAGGAGTGAGGGGGAGGAACTGGGGGCGGGAGGAGACAGGGTAGGTGAACCTTAGGGTAAACCCAGACAGAGGAAAGGTGAGAGGAGAAGAGGAAAGGAGGAGGCAGAGATGGAGGAGAGGGGGAGAGGTAAGATGGGCCGATGGGTGAGGGAGATATGGAAAAAGGAGTTGGGAGGGGTTTACTTTAGTTACCTAAAGTGGGCTTACATTAGCACTGAAGTTACTGTGAAAATCCCCTAGTTGCCACAGTCCAGCACCTGTTTAGGTACACTGAGGGACAATTTAGCATGGCCAATCCACCTAACTTACACATCTTTGGACACTGAGGGAAAATTTAACATGGCCAATCGACCTAACCTACACATCTTTGGACACTAAAGGGCAATTTAGCATGACCAATCCATCTAATCTGCACATTCTTGGACACTAAAGGGCAATTTAGCACAGCCAATCCACCTAATCTGCACATCTTGGGACACTAACTGTCAATTTAGCATGGCCAATCACCTAATCTGTGCATCTTTAGACACTAAGGGGCAATTTCGCCCGGCAATTTGGACAATATAGGACAATTTAGCATGGCCAATCCACCTAAGCTGCACATCTTTGGACACTTAGGGCCAATTTAGCATGGCCAATCCACCTAACCTACACATCTTTGGACACTACAGGACAATTTAAATAGCCAATCCTTCAAACCTGCAGATGGTGAAATTGAATTCAATATAAATCTGGAATTAAAAGTGACCATGGAACTATTGTCAGAAAATCTCATCTGATTCATTAATGCCCTTTAGGAAGGATATCTATCCTCTGGCCTACACATGATTCCAAATCCACAGCAATGCGGTTGACTCTTAAATGCCCTCAGGGAGGGGCAGTAAAGACTGACCCAGCCCACATCCTATCAACAAATTGAAAAAAATTCCTTCTCTCACCAACTGGCAACTCTCTGTGTGGAGTCTGCACATTCTCCCCGTGTCTGCATGGGTTTCCTCTGAGTGCTCCGGTTTCCTCCCACAGTCCAAAAGACGCACTGGTTAGGGTGCTAATTCTCTCCCTCAGTGTTACCTGAACAGGAATGTGGCGACTAGAGGGTTTTCACAATAACTTCATTGCAGTGTTAATGTAAGTCTACTAGTGAACTAATAAATAAACTCATAAATTGAAAACTTTTTGCTGTTTATATGCTTAGGAACCCTCCCTTGTAAAGTTAGCTAGTGAGGAAGCAAATGGCGTTGAATCTCAGTTCAGTAAACATGGCATTGTGGGTCAGGCTCTGAAAGGAGGGAGCGTATAGGGTGCTAATTCTGCTGCGAGATGCCAACAGCTCCAGTTCAAAACTGTTTCAATGAGTGTTAACTCAACTGGGATTAACCCTAACTACCCTAGTTCATTAGAACCCTAGGAAGTGAACATGACAGTTTTAAAGTTTAAGTTTATTTATTAGTGTCACAAGTAGACTGACATTAACATTGCAATAATAATTTAAATTATTACATTTAAATTATTATAGAACAAACAGGTTCAGGAGTACATGTTCATAGCTCCTTGCAAATGGAGTCACAGGTGGACAGATTGGTGAAGAAGACATTCAGTATGTTTGGTTTCATCGGTCAGAACATTGAATACAGGAGTTGGGACGTCTTCTTGAAGCTACAAGACATTGGTAAGGCCACGCTTGGAATACTGTGTACAGTCCTGGTCACCCTATTTTAGAAAGGATATTATAAAACTAGAAAGAGCACAGAAAAGATTTACTAGGATGCTACCGGGGCTTGATGGTTTGAGTTATAAGGAGAAGCTGGATAAACTGGGACTTTTTTCCCTGGAGCGTAGGAGGCTGAGGAGTGACCTTATAGAAGTCTATAAAATAGTGAGGGCATAGACAAGGCAGATAGTGAATATCTTTTCCCAAAGATAGGGGATTCTAAAACTATAAGGCATAGGTTTAAGGTGAGAGGGGAGAGATACAAAAATGTCCAGAGGGGCAACTTCTTCACACAGAGGGTGGTGAGTGTCTGGAACGAGTTGTCAGAGGTAGTAGTTGAGGCAAGTACAATTTTATCTTTTAAAAAGCATTTAGATAGTCACATGGGTACGATGGGTATAGAGAGATATGGGCCAAATGCGGGCAATTGGGATTAGCTTAGGGGTTTAAAACAAATAAGGGCAGCATGGACAAGTTGGGTCGAAGAGCCGGTTTGCATGCCGTAAACCTCTATGATTATGACGGAAAGAAAAGAATTTAAAATGAGCCTCGAGAGTTGAAGACCCATCAATTGGCTTCAATTACTTGTACGTCACCAAGTTAAAGTAATAGAATGAAGCTACGTCTGGTGTTTTTATTGGAGCGATGTCAGAACTTCATGACTCGGTGAACTCTGGCCTTTGACCAACCAGAGCTTTTGTATTATGTAACAAGAAACATATCAGCTGAAAGTTCAGAGGAAGCTTGCTGATCTGACATCGCCCGTGTTGCAAAAGGCTTCCCGGCAGCTGTGATCAGACAAGGCTTTCCCAGAAACCTTTCATAATAACGACATGACTTCAATAAAGAGTCAGCTGCTTACTCAGATGCGGAATAACTCATTGTCCTCTTCCTTTTTCAAGATTAGATAATTATCCAGCCATCCCTTACATCAGCCAACCTTCACAACATCAAATCCAACCCAGGGAGAAATTGTTGATTGGCCAAAGTCACGTGTCAACATAGCTCCCTCCAAAGTCTGATTTGAAAATTGATGCAGTCAGTTAGGGCAATGCTGTCTCACCTCTGACAATAATTCCATTCTGACAGCACCAAGCACCACTCCAGTGGATTTCAATATTTTAAATGAGATTGGACATTCTTATTTCAATTTGTAGAATCCCTACAGTGCAGAAGGAGGCCATTGATTTTACACCAATAGCAATCCTTCTCAGGCCCTATCTCCATAACCCATGTACTTATGCTGCTAGTCCCTATGACACTGAGACAATTTAGCATGGCCAATCCACATAACCTGTACATCTTTGGACACTAAGGGCAACTTAGCAGGGCTAATCCATCTAATCTGCACATCTTTGGACACTAAGGGGCAATTTAGCACAACCAATCCACCCAACCTGCACATCTTTGGACTGTGGGAGGAAACTAGAGTGTCTGGAGGAAACCCATACATCACGGGGAGAACGTGCAAACTCCACATAGACAGTGAGCCAAGCCAGGAATCAAACTTGGGTCCCTGGTGCAATGAGGTGGCAGTGCTAACCACTGTGCCACCATACTGTCCTTATCTGTTGGGGCCCCAATTGCACAAAACGGAACAACAACCACACCTTTGTGCACATGGAAAATGTCACACTGGGATCACTGTGAAACATAACATCCTTAAAGCTGGTTCTTCAGCAAGATGCTGAACTTGGAGCAAGTTTGGCATCAATAATGGAGTACAAGCTTTGACCCAGTTTGGACAAGAGCATCAGTCACAGAGCTCTGTTCAGAAAAATACACACTTTATATCCTGCCTTTCATTCTGATCTAGCCAGCTAATTTCAATTGGGTTGGAACAATTTCAAGGGAGCTTTACTCTGTATCTAATCCTGTGCTGTACCTGTCTGGGAGTGTTTGATGGGGACATTGTAGAGGAAACTTTACACTGTATCTAACCCTGTGCTGTACCTGTCCTGGGAGCGTTTGATGGGGGACAGTGTAGAGGGAGCTTTACTCTATATCTAACCCCGTGCTGTACCTGTCCTGGGAGTGTTTGATGGGGGACAGTGTAGAGGGAGCTTTACACTGTATCTAACCCCGTGCTGTACCTGTCCTGGGAGTGTTTGATGGGGGACAGTGTAGAGGGAGCTTTACACTGTATCCAACCCCGTGCTGTACCTGTCCTGGGAGTGTTTGATGGGGGACAGTGTAGAGGGAGTTTTACTCTGTATCTAACCCCATGCTTTACCTGTCCTGGGAGTGTTTGATGGGGGACAGTGTAGAGGCAGCTTTATCTACTATCTAACTCCATGCTGGTCTATCCAGTGCATTACAGCTGGAGTTTTTGCACTCATCCTGAAACCATTTGGAGAAAATCAAAAAAAAAATCAACTGGAAGAAAAATGATGCAGAAAATCTCTCTTCATCCCGCCTCAGGCAATTGCCCTCGAGATTGTATAGACTATGTACTTGGTGATTGTTAATCCACTTAACACTAATGTGACCGCTGACCAATCTTGAACGTATCCAGTTCCGTCCAATGACCAGCTGAGATTTATTACCTAGTCATGGAATCACTCTATAATGCAGAAAGAGGCCATTTGGCCCATCGAATCTGCATCAGCAACAATCCCATGTCCCCTAATCTTGCAAATTTAACCTGCTGGTATTGAGGGGTGTTCATTCTCTCGAGATATGAAGCTGAGAGAATGATTGAATTTCCGCTGATAGCCACTGCTCCCCTCCAAACATAGAAAGGTAAATAAATGAGGTCACGGGAATAGGATCTGCGTGGGGTTGTTGTCGATGCACACTTGATAGGCCGAATGGCCTCTTCCTACACTGCAGGACTTCTCTATGATCCAGTCCAGATTCAGGCTGGTTGGGAGAGAGCAGCAGAGAGATTACAGCTTCCTCAGAGATACAATGGGCCTGCAAAACAGTTAACAGGAGTTTGGTAATATCTGGAGCTGGAGCATTTCCAGTCTGAGCCTCCATTGCACTCGCCAACTGAATGAGGGAGCTATTTATTCATTGCTGAGTCAGGCTGCTTTACGGGAAAATCCAGCTGGCTCAATGTACAGTCACCTCAGCAAGAAGTATTGTTTCCTGGAGAAAGCAGTTTGCGACAGAGCTTCCAGCCAGTCATTCGCTGCTCCCCAGTGAGCTGTGGGAGTCGGTTATAGTAACGCGCTCGCACTGAGTTACATCAAAAATATGGTCCAACTGCTGTTCACTTAACTCCTGATGTCAGCTGCTCCCCCAGAGATTAGAGCACAAACTGATCTCAATCGCAGTAAAACAGATTCCATTTTCAGATAGGACCACACACACACACACACACACACACACACACACACACACACACACACACACACACAATTGGGCAAAAGAATAGGAGAGGACTCAGCCCTATTAGTCTGGTCAATATTTGGGCCTCACTCTTTGGGCTCCAGCCAAGCTTTCCCCAAGGTCAGAAAATCCCACCCTAAGTCACTGGAACTTTGCGTGATCCATGTCCCACTCATTCCAATTCCTGTGGCAGGCAGTATGGGAAAACTCCCCCCCCCCACTACAACTTTGGATAGAATCATAGAATCCCTACAATAAAGGAGGCCATTCGGCCCACCGAATCTGTACTGACCACTATCCCACCTGGGCTCTACTCCCGTAACCCCACATATTTACCCCGCTAATCCCCCTGACTCTTAGGTCAATTCAGTATGTCCTCCCCATGTCCATGTGGGTTTTCTCTAGGTAGTCCTCCCAAAGTTAACACACTGAACGCCTTCCTAACAACCCAATCAACCTGGGTGCTAACTTTCAAGGATAAACCTTCTCTGAACTTCTTCAAATGCATTCACATTCTTCCTTAAATAAGCAGACTAACAGTGTACACAAATGTGACCTCATTATTTGTCCTATATAATTGAAGCATAACCTCCCTACTTTTGTATTCAATTCCTCTCAGAATAAATAATACCATTCCATTACCCTTCCTAATTACTTGCTGTACCTGTATATACCAGCCTTTTGTGATTCATGCACTCAGATGCTCAGATCCTTCTGCACCTCAGGGTGGAACGCCTTGGAAGTCAATAACATCGGCAAACATTGTTTTATCCATCCTGTTAGTCACTTCTTCTGAATACTCAACCAATTAGTCAGATGTGACCTGCTCCCCTTCAAAGTCGCCTCTTTGATCAGCACATGCTATCTGAGTGCTCAGGCATTTTGGGTGGAATTTTATGAGATTTTTTTTTTCCAACTGTCCAGCTAGTCTGAAAATGGGAGAGTTCCAGATCTGTTTTTCTGGGTAAGTTGTCATACCCAATCCTTGCGCATGTGCAGATTCAGAGGCCTACGCATGCGCAATAGCTCCCTCTACAGAGACAGGATGACCCCTGTCTCTAAAAAAGATGGACATGACTGTTTCTCGCTAGACACCAGACAGCCTGTTGAGGGAGCTATTGCGCATGTGCAGACTTCTGATTCTGCACATGCGCATTAACTGTAGCGAGGGTCTGACAGACAAAACGTGAGTTGTCAGGCCCCTGCTACTGCAGGCAGCCTCAAATAGCAACCCCCACTCTCACCACTGTGGGGGCCCACCTCCTAAACCGATTGTGGCCCTGCTGCCCAGACAAATCATGGTCCCTCCCTTCCCCCAGTGCTTGCATGCAAAGTGGCAGCAGGCACCCCCCCCCACCCACATTGGCCTCCCGCCCCAGCCCCCCCACAGGCCATGCCCTCATTGGCCCCACCACCCCCCTGTACTGGCCAGTGGGCAGTGCCCAGATGTCAAGCTGGCTGAACCAATCTCTGGCACTGCCTAAGGGGCACCTTGCCTTGCCCTCAGCCTCCCGGGGAGGGGCCTCAATGGCTTCTGCTTCCACCAGCGAGGCCAACAAGACTGTTCCCCGCTCATGGGGCACGGTATATTCCTCTCCAGCAAGAACCTTTCCCGTTGAGGTCAGAAAGGCAAGCGAGCTGGGGAGAATCAGACATGCTAAAAACATATAAATAAATATTTCCATAACTTTCAATAAATTAATCAGCCTCTAGCCACAAATTGGCTGACCGTGCCCAAAATCCGAATGTGGTAAAATTGCGACAGGCGTGAAAACTGCGCCATTTGTGCTCACCGATTTATGCCTAATTTGGGGGTGGCACGGGGGGTTAGCACTGCTGCTTCACAGCTCCAAGGACCTGGGTTCGATTCCCGCTCAGGTCACTGTCTGTGTGGAGTTTGCACATTCTCCTCGTGTCTGTGTGCGTTTCCTCCGGGTGCTCCAGTTTCTTCCCACAGTCCATAGATGCGCGGGTTAGACTGATTGGCCATGCTAAGAGAGGGATTAGTAGGTAAAATATGTAGGGATATGGGGGTAGGGCCTGGGGGGGGATAGTGTTCAGTGCAGACTTGATTGGCCGAAGGGCCTCTTCCTGCACTGTAGGGTTCTATGACTCTATGATATTAATAGAAGTGTCATCATCTTTGGCTGGGGACAAAACGTTTTGCCTTGTAATAACTTTGAAGCTGACTTGTTGTAACATAATCTTATAAAGGTTTATTGTCAGTGATAAATTTGATTTATTATTTTCACATGTATTGGGATAGAGAGAAAAGCATTGTTTCCTATGTGCTATACGGCCAAAGCATACCATTCATAGAGAAGGAAAGGAGAGAGTGCAGAATGTTGTGTTACAGTCATAGCTAGGGTGTAGAGAAAGATCACCTTAATGCAAGATAAGTCCGTTCAAAAGTCTGACGGCAGCAGGGAAGAAGCTGTTCTTGAGTCAGTTGGTACGTGACCTCAGACTATTGTTCCTTTTTCCCGATGGAAGAAGGTGGAAGACAGAATGTCCGGGATGCATGGGGTCCTTAATTATGTTGGCTGTTTTGCCGAGGCAGTGGAAAGTGTAGAGAGAATCGATGGATGGGGAGGCTGGTTTGTGTGATGGATTGGGCTACATTCACGACCTTTAGTAGTTCCTTGCAGTCTTGGGCAGAGCAGGAGCCCAAACCAAGCTACGATACAACCAGAAAGAATGCTTTCTAAGATGCATGTGTAAAAGTTGGTGAGAGTCATAGTGGATGTGCCAAATTTCCTTAGTCCCTTGAGAAAGTAGAGGCATTGGTGGGTTCTTTACTATAGTGTTGGCATGGGTGGAAGGTGGGGGGGGGGGGAAACAAGACAGGTTGTTAGTGATCTAGATACCTAAAAACATGAAGGTCTTTACCCTTTCTACTTCATCCCTGTTGGTGTAGACAGGGGCATGTTCTCCTTTACGCTTCCTGAAGTCAACAACCATCTCCTTCATTTTAACAAGAGTCTGACAGAACTGTGTACACCACTGCCCCAAGTCCTTCCTGGCTCCAGCTGAGGTTCCCCCCTGACCCAGGACACACACCCTTCCTTCCAATTGGCTTTGCTTCCTGCACCGTCTGTCCATTGGGTCCAGCCTAAACACATGACTGTTAGGGATTGCCATCTTAAAGGGCCCACGCCACACGACATCGAAGAACTTCCTTTAAGTGGAGAAAAGAATTGCCTAAAGGAAAATCAGTGGGAGCAGCAAATAGAAATTTGTTATTTTAACCCACATTTGTAAAACAAATTGCAAATTTGCCTCTGGTGGAATGTAAAATGGGTAAATCTATATCGCAAATGAAAAGCAGGAATTGTATTTATGGGTAGGATTTTCTGTCCTGCCCACCATGGGAATTGAAGTGGGTGAGATATGGGCAGGCAAAGTTCCGTTCACCTTGGGTGGGTTTTTCTGGTCTTGGAATGAGTGTGGCTGGTAATTCCTGCCCTCTGCATCAACGTATAAAAAAAAGAATTTGCCTTGCACTAAATTCTCAACTTTTATAAACCACTATCTTTTCAGTAAAGTCATCTTTAAAACAAACTGTAATGTAACAGGAATAAAATGAACATGTCAAATTAAGAATTCAATGTAACTGCATCACGGGAAAAAGATGCAGCGAAGCTTTTTGAGAAGTTTTGTAGGAATACCAAACGTAATGGGAACAATAATTTATACTTCAGGAGAAAAGAGTGCCACTTGGCTGGCAGTTGGACTCTGATTGGTCCAAGTGTTGCTCTGGCGAATGCACTAGTTCATTCATGACTGACAGTTAACTGGCAAACTTTGTTTATATTCAAACCAGGCAGGTTGATCCTGCCTAGTCAAAGCATTGTCCTGGAGGGTGAACCCAAGTGTGGCTTCTGTCTATTTTATTCAGCTGAAACATAAGACATAAGACCAGAAGTAAGCCACGCAGATGCTGTCAAAGGGTCGGAGGTCGAGGATGATGGGGTGCAAACTAGTCTATGTATGGTCACCTCCCTACCTTCCATCCCCCTCCCATTCCTTCCCCCCTCCCCGTCTGTTAGAGATTCAGGAGATATGAGAGACTGCGGCACAAGCTAAATTGTAAAGTCCTTTAAGTCATTATTTCACAGGAATGGATATCTGGAGCCTCAGTAGATGGGAAGAGAGGGGTTAAAAAGCCAGAAATTTCTTATAGAATCCTTAGTCTATCATGGGACTTCAGTACTTAATTATGCTGACTGCTTTTCCAAGGCAGCAAGAAGTGTAGACAGAGTCAATGGATGGGAGGCAGGTTTGCGTGATGGATTGGGCTACATTCATGATCTTTTGTAGCTCCTTGCAGTCTTGGGCAGAGCAAGAGCCCATACCAAGCCGTGACCCAACCAGAAAGGATGCCTTCTATGGTGCATCTGTAAAGGTTGGTGAGAGTCATAGCTGACATGCCAAATTTCCTTAGTCCCCTGAGAAAGTAGTGTCAGCACAGAGGGACCAGGATAGGCTGTTGGACGCCTAAAAACCTGAAGCTCTCGATCCTTTCTACTTTGTCTCCATTGATAGAACCATAGAAGGCGGTAGAAGTAGGTACCATAGAATCATAGAACACTACAGTGTAGAAAGAGGCCTTTCTGCCCATCGAGTCTGTACCGAACACAATCCTATCCAGGCCCTACCCCCATATCCCTACATATTATACCCACTTATCTCTCTAACCTATGCATCGCTGGACACTCAGGGGCAATTTCTTAGCATGGCCAATCAACCTAACCCGCATATCTTTGGACTGTGGGACGAAACTGGAGTATCCGGAAGAAACCCACGCAGACCCGAGGAGAATGTGCAAAAACTCCACACAGACAGTAGACAGTGACATGTTCTGCCAAAGTTGATGACAATCTCCTTCGTTTTGCTGACATTGAGGGAGACATTATTATCGCGGCACCCAGGTTCGAGCCCCAGAGCATTAGCTGAGTTTCTGGATTAATAATCTAGTTAATTAATACCACTAGAGCATCACCTCCCCCTCCAGGATGGACTATTCCTGCTCCTATTTACAGAGCGCAGCAGCTTCTTGCGAGTTGTTCCCAGCACACACTCTAATTCTGTCTTTTACTCTGGTTCTATGCTTTTAAAACTGAACCCTACACCTTAGCTATGACCGTAACACTATATCCTGCACCCTCTTCTTTCCTTCAACCTTATGTACTCTATGAATGGTATACTTTGTCCACGCAGGAAACAATACTTTTCACTGTCTCCCAATACATGTGACAATAATAAATCAAATCAACAGTTTGGTACCAGAGAATGGAATGTTTATTTGAGTTTCTGTGTAAACCGGCCGAGGTTAATGAATGGAAAGCAAGCTGAGATTTGGAGTGTGCTTGTGTATGTGCCAACACTCAGGTGGTTACGAATATAATTAATCCTTCAGGTACGAGTCTGTTTGAGCTCAGTGACAGACGAGGGGATTAGCCGCTATTCCCAGCAGAGGTGAGAGCAAGCGTCTCTGATCCATCTACCCATCCTCCAGCTGCTGCCCCCCCCCCCCCCCCCCCCCCCCCCCCCCCCCACCCACGCTGCCCTGGTGGCGTTTTATTCCTGTCATTCCACCTCTTGCCACCTGTCACATCGCACTCACAGGGTGACTCATAGCCCCGGGCGCAGCCTACAATACAGGACCAAACTCGATCCCGCCTCCCCTCCCTCCCAACCACCACATCACCCCCCCCCCCCCCCCCACAGCCTTCCACATCCCTCTAACAGCCCTCCGAAGAGACTATTCCCTCAGCCACACCATTCCAAGTCTGTTCCAAGATGGCACCAGAGTGAGGCCACTTCTTGCAGTCTGTCCTCGGCCTATCTTCTAATTCTATCTTTCACTCTCTATGTTTCTAAAACTTCATTTAACTCTTTTACCCACCTCGCATTAAGTTGATCTTTCTCTACACCCTAGCTATGACTGTAACACTACATTCTGCACTCCTTTCCTTCTCTATGAATGATATGCTTTGTCCGTATAGCACACAAGAAACAATACTTTTCACTGTATGTTAATACATGTGCCAATAATAAATCAAATCAAATCAACTTTAGTTCTCCCCTCAAACTCCAACTCCTTTCCCCACCCACTCAATCTCCACCAATGCCCCTTCCCTTGGCACCTTGCCACAGCATGGTGGCATACTGTATTTGATTCCCAGCTTGGGATTACTGTCCATCTGGAGTCTGCATGTATTCCCCATGTCTGTGTGAGTTTCTTCCAGATGCCCCGATTTCCTCCCATGGTCAAATTGCTTATTAGTGTCCAAAGATGTGCAGGTTAGGTGGACTGACCATGCTGAATTGTCCCTTAGTGTCCAAGGATGTGTAGGTTAGGTGGGTTGGCCATGCTGAATTGTCCCTTAGTGTCCAAGGATGTGTAGGTTAGGTGGGTTGGCCATGCTGAATTGTCCCTTAGTGTCCAAGGATGTATAGGTTAGGTGGGTTGGCCATGCTGAATTGTCCCTTAGTGTCCAAAGCTGACAGGTTAGGTGGAGTGGTCATGCTAAATGACCTCTTAGTGTCCAAGGATGTGAAGGTTAGGTGGATTAGCCATGCTAAATTGCCCTTTAGTGTCCAAAGATGTGCCGGTTAGGTGGATTAGCCATGCTAAATTGCCCTTTAGTCTCCAAAAATGTGCGGGTTAGGTGGATTAGTGCAATAAATACATGGGGTTATAAGGATAGGGGACAGGGTGGGCCTGGGTAAGATGATGTATTGGGAAGTCAGTGCAGACTTGATGGGTTGAATGTCCCCCTCCTGTACTGCACTAATTTTATGAGTGAGTCTAATTTGAATCTTGTGGCCCATTGGGATGAAGGAGGAACACTCACGCAGCCCACTCACTCAACCAGGTTGCCTCTAACATTTCGAATATTAACAGACCGAAGCGCTTCATTGGGCAGTATTATCAAATGAAATTTGGTAATGAGGTACGTAAGGGCAGGGTGACCAGAGTTTGGTTAGAGAGGTGGTTTTGAGGAGGACAGAAGGATTAGATTGCGAGTTCGAGGGCTTTAGACTCAGACAGCAGTAGGTCTGCACATCACTGTCAGGGTGGTGAAAATTAGACGTGTATCAAAGACCAGAAATTGGGTGTCAATAAGTACTGATGTGATTGGTGAATTACGATTAGTGAAACTCCTCAAAACTTTCCGAGAGATCGATCTCCACACCATTGATTGGCTACACTGCAGACTGACATGCCCACTGCTGGGCTGAGGGAGTTCCGCACTGTTAGGAGCATTGTCTTTGGATGCAAAGAGAGATTTCCACATTGGTGGATAGAGAGATTCTCATTAAATTATTTTGATGGTGAGCAAGTGATGTCATGGTCAACATTAATCCCTAACTAAGAGTGGAAAGCAAATAATACAGTGACGAACACATTTCATCGAATCATGGAATCCCTGCAGTGCAAAAGAGGCCATTTGCCCCATCGAGTCCACACCGACTTTCTGGCAGTTTCTCAGCCAGATCTTCTCCCCCATAACCACACATACTAACCATGGCTAATCCACCTAAACTCCACATTTTTGTACACCCAGGGGCAACTTAGCATGGCCAATCCACCTAACCTGCACATCTTTGGACATTAAGAGTGAATTTAGCATGGCCAATCCACCTAACCTGCACATCTTTGGGTACTGAGCGGCAATTTAACATGGCCATTCCCCCTAACATGTATATCTTTGGACACTAAGGAGCAATTTAGCAAACAAATCCCCCTAACCTGCGCATCTTTGGACAATAAGGGCAATTTAGCATGGCCAATCCACCTAACCCACACATTTTTGGACAATAAGAGATAATTTAGCATGGCCAATCCACCTAACCTGCACATCTTTGGGCAATAAGAAGTAATTTAGCATGGCCAATCCAGCTAACCTACACATCTTTGATCTGTGAGAGAAAACTGGAGCATCGGACGAAACCCATATAGACACAGGGAGAATGTGCAGACTCCGCATGTACAGTCACCGAGGTGGAATTGAACCTGGGTTCATGGTGCTGTGAGGCAGCAGTGCTGACCACTGTGCCATCGTGCGCCTGGTATTTTGGTGCACGGGAGCTTGTTTTGTGCAAATAGCTGTATTTCCTCCATCATAACAAAGGGCACGCTTCAGAGAAAGCACTTTATCTATCATAAAGGACCTTGGCGTGTGCTGAGAATGTAGGAGGTCTACATAAGTGCAAATCATAACTCTCTTTCACAGAGTGATACCCTGAGCTTTCCTCGACACTGGTTGCACAGAGGATTATGTGTCCCCGTGTGAAATGTAGCAACGCTGGAAACACAGCTGCTCAGGGTCACTGGAGAGCAGAGAAAGCCCAGGGATGCCAAGCATGTCCTGCTGGAGGGAAGAGGATTGAGAGTGCATTGGGTTCACTCCAGCTGGCAAACCCATCAGTCAGTTTACCCAAGGTTCTGTTGAAAGGCCAACATTCACCGAGTCCCATCCCAGCAGCTAATAAAACAGGTTCAGAAACCGGAGCACAGTCAGGAACATGCCCGGACTGAGATACTTATTTTCATCAATAACATTTAATCCACAATCGATTTATCAAGCTCATTTTATTAGTGTCTGTAATAAGTCCACGGAGGCAGAAGTTCATTCACCAAAATCCTTTTATTTACAAGCCTGACAGCAGCAGGCAGTTAGCTGTCTATCCTCAGACTCCCAGAGGAATTAAACACAAATAAAAAGCAAGAACCTTCCTGATTCTTCCATCAGTTTGAACTTTAGCCAAGGAGTTCATATTGCATCTCAATTGCCTGATTAAACTCATTACAACATCACTCGTAGGCTTATGTTAACACTGCAATGAAGTCACTGTGAAAATCCCCTGTGAAAATCTCTGGCACCTGTTCGGGTACACACAGGGAGAATTTAACACCGCCAATGCGCCCGAACCAACACGTTTTTCGGACTGTGGGAGGAAAACCGGGGTGCCAGTGGAAACCCACGCAATCACAGGGAGAATGTGCAAACTACAGACAGACAGGGACCCAAGTCAGGAATCAAACCCAGGTCCCTGGCGCTGTGAGGCAGCAGGGCAAACTTCTGTGCCATCGTGCAGTCCATGTAGACATTGAAAGAAGTATCTGCTGATAATGGAGTTGGTGATTAGTCTTAAAATTACTCACTCGTGGGACAGGGACGTTCCTCGCTGGGCCAGTATTTATTGCCTATCCCTAGTTCCTGAGGGCAGTTGCAAGACAACAAAATTGCTGTGCCTCTGGAGTCACATGAGGCAGATGTGGTAAATAATACAGACTAAAGGATATTAGTGACAGAGTAAGGAATGTAGATTAAAGGGTATTAGTGACAGAGTAAGGAATGTAGATTAAAGGATATTAGTGACAGAGTAAGGAATGTAGATTAAAGGATATTAGTGTCAGAGTAAGGAACGTAGATTAAAGGATATTAGTGTCAGTGTAAGGAATGTAGATTAAAGGATAATACTGACAAAGTAAGAAATGCAGATTAAAGGATATTAGAAGCAGAATAAGGAATGTCGATTAAAGGATATTAGTGACAGAGTAAGGAATGTAGATTAAAGGATATTAGTGACAGAGTAAGGAATGTAGTCTAAAGGATATTAGTGTCAGAGTAAGGAATGTAGATTAAAGGATATTAGTGACAGAGTAAAGAATGTAGATTAAAGGATATTAGTGACAGAGTAAGGAATGTAGATTAAAGGATATTAGTGACAGAGTAAAGAATGTAGATTAAAGGATATTAGTGACAGAGTAAGGAATGTAGATTAAAGGATATTAGTGTCAGAGTAAGGAATGTAGATTAAAGGATATTAGTGTCAGAGTAAGGAATGTAGATTAAAGGATATTAGTGACAGAGTAAGGAATGTAGATTAAAGGATAGTAGTGTCAGCGTAAGGAATGTATATTAAAGGATATTAGTGACAGAGTAAAGAATGTAGATTAAAGGATATTAGTGACAGAGTAAACAATGTAAATTATAGGATATTAGTGACAGAGTAAGGAATGTAAATTAAAGGATATTAGTGACAGAGTAAGGAATGTAGATTAAAGGATATTAGTGTCAGAGTAAGGAATGTAGATTAAAGGATATTAGTGACAGAGTAAGTAATGTAGATTCAAGGATATTAGTGACACAGTAAGGAATGTAGATTAAAGGATATTAGTGACAGAGTAAGGAATGTAGATTAAAGGATATTAGTGACAGAGTAAGGAATGTATATTAAAGGATAATAGTGACAGAGTAAAGAAGGTAGATTAAAGGATATTAGTGACAGAGTAAGGAATGTAGATTAAAGGATATTAGTGACAGAGTAAGGAATGTAGATTAAAGGATATTAGTGACAGAGTAAGGAATGCAGATTAAAGTATATTAGTGACAGAGTAAGGAATGTAGATTAAAGGATATTAGTGACAGAGTAAGGAATGCAGATTAAAGGATATTAGTGACAGAGTAAGGAATGTAGATTAAAGGATATTAGTGACAGAGTAAGGAATGCAGATTAAAGTATATTAGTGACAGAGTAAGGAATGTAGATTAAAGGATATTAGTGACAGAGTAAGGAACGTAGATTAAAGGATATTAGTGACAGAGTAAGGAATGCAGATTAAAGGATATTAGTGACAGAGTAAGGAATGTAGATTAAAGGATATTAGTGACAGAGTAAGAAGAGAAAAGGATATTGAGAGTAAGGAATGTAGATTAAAGGATATTAGTGACAGAGTAAGGAATGTAGATAAAGGATATTAGTGACAGAGTAAGGAATGTAGATTAAAGGATATTAGTGACAGAGTAAGGAATGTAGATTAAAGGATATTAGTGACAGAGTAAGGAATGTAGATTAAAGGATATTAGCGACAGAGTAAGGAATGTAGATTAAAGGATATTAGTGACAGAGTAAGGAATGTAGATTAAAGGATATTAGTGACAGAGTAAGGAATGTAGATTAAAGGATATTAGTGACAGAGTAAACAATGTAGATTAAAGGAGATTAGTGACAGAGTAAGGAATGTAAATTAAAGGAGATTAGTGACAGAGTAAGGAATGTAGATTAAAGGATATTAGTATCAGAGTAAGGAATGTAGATTAAAGGATATTAGTGACAGAGTAAGTAATGTAGATTCAAGGATATTAGTGACACAGTAAGGAATGTAGATTAAAGGATATTAGTGACAGAGTAAGGAATGTAGATTAAAGGATATTAGTGACAGAGTAAGGAATGTAGATTAAAGGATATTAGTCACAGAGTAAGTAATGTAGATTAAAGGATATTAGTGACAGAGTAAGGAATGTAGATTAAAGGATATCAGTGACAGAGTAATGAATGTAGATTAAAGGATATTAGTGACAGAGTAAGGAATGTAGATTAAAGGATATTAGTGACAGAGTAAGTAATATGGATTAAAGGATATTAGTGTCAGAGTAAGGAATGTAGATTAAAGGATATTAGTGACAGAGTAAGGAATGTAGATTAAAGGATATTAGTGACAGAGTAAGTAATGTAGATTAAAGAATATTAGTGTCAGAGTAAGGAATGTAGATTAAAGGATATTAGTGTCAGAGTAAGGAATGTAGATTAAAGGATATCAGTGACAGAGTAAGGAATGTAGATTAAAGGATATTAGTGACAGAGTAAGGAATGTAGATTAAATGATATTAGTGACACAGTAAGGAATGTAGATGAAAGGATATTAGTGACAGAGTAAGTAATGTAGATTAAAGGATATTAGTGTCAGAGTAAGGAATGTAGATTAAAGGATATTAGTGACAGAGTAAGGAATGTATATTAAAGGATAATAGTGACAGAGTAAAGAAGGTAGATTAAAGGATATTAGTGACAGAGTAAGGAATGTAGGTTAAAGGATATTAGTGACAGAGTAAGGAATGTAGATTAAAGGATATTAGTGACAGAGTAAGGAATGTAGATTAAAGGATATTAGGGACAGAGTAAGGAATGCAGATTAAAGGATATTAGTGACAGAGTAAGGAATGTAGATTAAAGGATATTAGTGTCAGAGTAAGGAATGTAGATGAAAGGATATTAGTGACAGAGTAAAGAATGTAGATTAAAGGATATTAGTGACAGAGTAAGGAATGTAGATTAAAGGATATTAGCGACAGAGAAGGATGTAGATTAAAGGATATTAGTGACAGAGTAAGGAATGTAGATTAAAGGATATTAGTGACAGAGTAAGGAATGTAGATTAAAGGATATAGTGTCAGAGTAAGGAATGGTAGATTAAAGGATATTAGTGACAGAGTAAGGAATGTAGATTAAAGGATATTAGTGACAGAGTAAGGAATGTAGATTAAAGGATATTAGTGACAGAGTAAGGAATGTAGATTAAAGGATATTAGTGACAGAGTAAGGAATGTAGATTAAAGGATATTAGTGACAGAGTAAGGAATGTAGATTAAAGGATATTAGTGACAGAGTAAGGAATGTAGATTAAAGGATATTAGTGACAGAGTAAGGAATGTAGATTAAAGGATATTAGTGACAGAGTAAGGAATGTAGATTAAAGGATATTAGTGACAGAGTAAGGAATGTAGATTAAAGGATATTAGTGACAGAGTAAGGAATGTAGATTAAAGGATATTAGTGACAGAGTAAGGAATGTAGATTAAAGGATATTAGTGACAGAGTAAGGAATGTAGATTAAAGGATATTAGTGACAGAGTAAGGAATGTAGATTAAAGGATATTAGTGACAGAGTAAGGAATGTAGATTAAAGGATATTAGTGACAGAGTAAGGAATGTAGATTAAAGGATATTAGTGACAGAGTAAGGAATGTAGATTAAAGGATATTAGTGACAGAGTAAGGAATGTAGATTAAAGGATATTAGTGACAGAGTAAGGAATGTAGATGAAAGGATATTAGTGACAGAGTAAACAATGTAGATTAAAGGATATTAGTGACAGAGTAAGGAATGTAGATTAAAGGATATTAGCGACAGAGTAAGGAATGTAGATTAAAGGATATTAGCGACAGAGTAAGAAATGTAGATTAAAGGATATTAGTGACAGAGTAAGGAATGTAGATTAAAGGATATTAGTGACAGAGTAAGGAATGTAGATTAAAGGATATTAGTGACAGAGTAAAGAATGTAGATTAAAGGATATTAGTGACTGAGTAAGGAATGTAGATTAAAGGATATTAGTGACACAGTAACGAATGTACATTAAAGGATATTAGTGACAGAGTAAAGAAGGTAGATTAAATGATATTAGTGACAGAGTAAGGAATGTAGATTAAAGGATATTAGTGACAGAGTAAGGAATGTAGATTAAAGGATATTAGTGTCAGAGTAAGGAATGTAGATTAAAGGATATTAGTGACAGAGTAAAGAATGTAGATTAAAGGATATTAGTGACAGAGTAAGGAATGTGGATTCAAGGATATTAGTGACAGAGTAAGAAATGCAGATTAAAGGATATTAGTGACAGAGTAAGGAATGTAGATTAAAGGATATTAGTGACTGAGTAAGGCATGTTGATTACAGGATATTAGTGACAAAGTAAGGAATGTAGATTAAGGCTTATTAGTGACAGAGTAAGGAATGTAGATTAAAGGATATTAGTGACAGAGTAAGGAATGTAGATTAAGGCATATTAGTGACAGAGTAAGAATGTAGATTAAAGGATATTAGTGACAGAGTAAGGAATGTAGATTAAAGGATATTAATGACAGAGTAAGGAATGTAGTTTAAAAGATTCAGTGATAGACTAAGAATGTAAATTAAAGGTATTAGTGACAGAGTAAGGAATGTAGATTAAGGGATATTAGTGACAGAGTAAGGAATGTAAATTAAAGGATATTAGTGACAGAGTAAGGAATGTAGATTAAAGGATATTAGTGACAGAGTAAGGAATGTAGATTAAAGGATATTAGTGACAGAGTAAGGAATGTAGATTAAAGGATATTAGTGACAGAGTAAGGAATGTAGATTAAAGGATATTAGTGACAGAGTAAGGAATGTAGATTAAAGGATATTAGTGACAGAGTAAGGAATGTAGATTAAAGGATATTAGTGACAGAGTAAGGAATGTAGATTAAAGGATATTAGTGACAGAGTAAGGAATGTAGATTACAGGATATTAGTGACAGACTAAGGAATGTAGATTAAAGGATATTAGTGATAGAGTAAGGAATGTAGATTAAAGGATATTAGTAGCAGAATAAGGAACGTCGATTAAAGGATATTAGTGACAGAGTAAGGAATGTAGATTAAAGGATATTAGTGACAGAGTAAGGAATGTAGATTAAAGGATATTAGTGACAGAGTAAGGAATGTAGATTAAAGGATATTAATGACAGAGTAAGGAATGTAGATTAAAGGATATTAGTGACAGAGTAAGGAATGTAGATTAAAGGATATTAGTGACAGAGTAAGGAATGTAGATTAAAGGATATTAGTGACAGAGTAAGGATGTAGATTAAAGGATATTAGTGACAGAGTAAGAATGTAGATTAAAGGATATTAGTGACAGAGTAAGGAATGTAGATTAAAGGATATTAGTGACAGAGTAAGGAATGTAGATTAAAGGATATTAGTGACAGAGTAAGGAATGTAGATTAAAAGTATTAGTGACAGAGTAAGGAATGTAGATTAAAGGATATTAGTGACAGAGTAAGGAATGTAGATTAAAGGATATTAGTGACAGAGTAAGGAATGTAGATTAAAGGATATTAGTGATAGAGTAAGGAATGTAGATTAAAGGATATTAGTGACAGAGTAAGGAATGTAGATTAAAGGATATTAGTGACAGAGTAAGGAATGTAGATTAAAGGATATTAGTGACAGAGTAAGGAATGTAGATTAAAGGATATTAGTGACATAGTAAGGAATGTAGATTAAAGGATATTAGTGACAGAGTAAGGAATGTAGATTAAAGGATATTAGTGACAGAGTAAGGAATGTAGATTAAAGGATATTAGTGACAGAGTAAGAAATGTAGATTAAAGGATATTAATGACAGAGTAAGGAATGTAGATTAAAGGATATTAGTGACAGAGTAAGGAATGTAGATTAAGGGATATTAGTGACAGAGTAAGGAATGTAGTTTAAGGGATTTTAGTGATAGAGTAAGGAATGTAGTTTAAAAGATATTCGTGACAGAGTGAGGAATGCAGACTGTGCGGAATTAATAAAGCGAGTTGGTTTTGTTGATAATTGGACTGATTCCTTTTGGCTATTGCTGGCCCCAGCATTTGATTCCACTTTGATTAATAGAAAGGATTGAGTTTGCGGCAATTGCAGTGAGATTATGACCAGCTCGTCCTGCGATGTTTAGTCTGGGCTTTAAGATCACTGCCCTGCCACATTGCGACATCTCGCCCATTGTATTTTGAGTTTCTGATCCAATCTCCGAGCTTTCAAACCTGCTACCCTTTCGTTTACCCCGCTCCACGTGTCGAAGGTACAGTTCACCCGCCTCGCGCTAACTTCGGATGAAATTTCCATTCCTCTTCACGCTTCCCTGGAGTGGTGGAGGCTATCAGTCCTGTCGCAGTCTCAATGGCCTGTGTCACAGAAGCAAGCTCGCCATCCCATGTATAATTGAGCAGGGAGCTGGATGGTGCCACACATGGGACAATAAGAAGTCAAGCCGCTCTCTGAATGGGCTGCAGTTTCTGAATGAAGAGATTGAGTGCCTGCACAATGTGCTCGCTAAATAATTAAGCCAGTGCTCAGAGTGATAAGTCACCACATTGTCATGAATAGGAGATGTGATGGAAAACTCTGTCAGTAGTGAATGTGCTAGATGGCCTTGTTTGAAGCAACGGTTTAAAGATACCGCGGCTCGGGGAGTGTTAGATTTCCTCGTCCTAGTTTCATCAAAGTCTTGGGGAGGCCACACGTGAAGACGGTTTTGGGATCAGTTGTGAAGGAGGCCCATTGAAGTCACAGGTGGAGCGGATCAGGTTCACTGCAGAACGTTCCGGAACCCGACTCACTCGACCGTGAAAAGTGTATCGGCGGCGAGGTGAGGACAGATAGGGCTGCGAGAGGTGGAGATTGAGGGGGGGGGGGGGGGGGGGGGGGGGGGGGAGTGTCTAGTCCTCAGGAAACATCGCCCATATTTGGGAAAAAGTCAACCACTCTGCTCATACTGTCCCCATTTACACCCCCCCCCCCTCTCCCAATTAGTTTCCAAATCTCCAATTTAGCATCACTCACAGAGATTAATAGGCATGAAGATACAAGCATCACATGCCTGAATGTATGAACATGCCTGAACATCAGTGCTGATGACCAGTTTTGGGGGCAGTGTAGATGAGAATTTAGATAGCGTGGCGGTATTGTCACTGAGCTAGTAATCCAGAATGCCCTGGAGACCCAGGTTCAAATCCCACCATGATGTGGAGATGCTGGCGTTGGACTGGGGTGGGCACAGTAAGAAATCTCACGACACCAGGTTTAAAGTCCAGGTTTATTTGATGGCACAAGCTTTCGGAGTGCTGCTCCTTCATCGGGTACTCCGAAACTTGTGCTATCAAATAAATCGATTGGACAATAAGTCTGGTGTTGTGAAATTTCTTACTACGCAAATCCCACCACGGCAGATAGTGAAATGTGAATTCAATAAAAATCTAGAATTAAAAGTCTAGCAATGACCATGAAACCATTGTCGATTGCTGGAAAAACCCATCTGGGTCACTAATGTCCTTTATGTTTTTATCCTACAGGTGCTTTGGTCCACCTTGTTGTCTAACGAGGGGCAAATACGCGATGGGTCATGAGAGGGCTGCTCTTGGATCTTTTTCGAGAGTATCCTAGTGCTTCACGTCGTTAGTGTACGCTTTACCTGGACCATTTGATGGGCAACACGACAGCTCAGTGACTATCGCTGTGCTGTGCAGATACATGGATTTGGGCCTGTGTCTGTGGGAGTTTGCGCATTCTCCCCGTGCTTGCGTGGGTTTTCTCAGGTGCTCCGATTTCCTCCCACATCCCAAAGATGTGCTCTTAGGCTAATTGGCAAAAGAAATTCTCCCTAAATTGCCTCAAATTTGGTTTTTAATCCATAGATCTATAAACATGGACAGGGATCACGGGTAGAGGTGGGAACATCGGGGTGGCGGCGCGGGCTCGTTGGGCCGAAGGGCCTGTTTCCCGTGCTGTTTTGTTCTTTGTTTTTCTTTGTTGAAATCTTTACCTGGTCTGGCCTACATGTGACTCAGAGCCACAGCAACGTGGTTGACTCTTAAATGGAAATGGGACAGTGAGGGAGTCCGTTTACAAGGAATTCAGGGATGGGAAAGGATTTGTTTTATTTATTTATGGAGCACGGGCAACACTGGCTGGTCAGCATCGATTGCCCATCCCTAATTAACCTTGGAGAGCAGTTGAGAGAGAACCACATAGAGTCACATGTAGGCCAGACTGGGCAAGGACGGCAGATTTCCTTCCCTAAAGGGACATCAGTGAACTGGGTGGGTTTTTCTGAGAATGGTTTCATGGTCATCAGTAGATTCTTAATTCCAGATAGGTTATTGAACTCAAATTCCACCATCTGCCGTGGCGGGATTCGAACCCAGGTCCCCAGAACATTAGCTGGATTAATAGTCTAGCGATAATACTGCTATGTCGTCACCTTCCTAAACTAGTCCAATACATGTGACAATAATAAATCAAATCAACTCAAACTTAATCAAGGCCCACAGTAAGGTGATTGATTGTTAACCTTAGCAAGCTATTAAGCTGAAGGGTAACTAACTGGTGAGAATGTGGAGCTCGCAACCACTCGTTGAGGTGAATGGGGTCGATACAGAAGAAGAGAAACTCAGAGAGCCTACGAGCGAGAATGAAATAAAAGGTCATGCTGAAAGTAAGTTAGGAGGAGACTCCCACTGAGCAACGACCTTACGATGGTCTCACTTGGTGTTGTATATCACTAGGGTCAAAATCTAGTGACTCCCTTGAGCAAATCCCTGCTAAATCTTACCAGGAGATTTCCACCGGCGAGATTTCAGTTAGAAGTCACCCTCCCCATCCCATCACCCATCCCCAGCCTGCGACAGAATCCGATTCACACCCACAGGGTGCTGAATGTGTGGAATTCACGACGGCAAGAAGTAATTGAGGTCAAAACACTGTGTGATTTCAAGGAATTGGATAGAGCTCTTGGGGCTAAAGGGATGGTGGGATATGGGAAGAAAGAAGGCTGGAATTAGGATATTGAATTCCAATCAGCCATGATCAAAAGGAAGGGTGGAGCAGGCTCGAAGGGCCGAATGGCCTACTCCTGCCTCTGCTTTCTCTGTACATTTCTAGAGAATGTGTGTGTAATTTTCCACAAAAAATAGACCTGATGAGAAAGATTTGCAAAGTGAGGCCCTTCTGCCCGGAGCTGACTGGAAAAATAAGTTAGGAAATGACAGGAAATCTAAGGAAAGGCCTCACCATAGATGCCCTTTTCACAATGTCATCAAGCCCCTTCCCCAAGTGGGAATTCTCCAGATGGCCGCTCCTGGAATTTGCTGAGATCATAGATTCACTACAATGCCAGAAAGAGGCCATTTGCCCCATCGAGTCTGCAGCGACGGCAATCCCACCCAGAGTTTATCCCATAACCTCATATATTTACTGCACTAATCTCCCTGACACTATGGGGCAATTCAGGATGGCCAATAAACCTAACCCACAGGTCACTGGGAGGAAACCAGAGCACCAAGGAGGAAACCCATGCAGACACGAGGAGAATGTGCAGATTCCACAACAGACCCAAGCCGGGAAGCGAACCCGGGTGCTATGAGGCGGCCTTGCTGACCACTATGTCATCCAACTGCACTTGCGTTTCTCGTAGGGGCAATATCAGCTGGGGGAGGGGCGATGTGTGCTACTGTGGGGAGGGGGAATGGCCGGGGAAGGGATGTGTGCGTAGGGGAAGAGGAGGGGAAGGCAGGGAGGAGGTGTGGGATGGGAATGAGGGATGGGGTGCTGAGATCAGATGCAGTTTAACCTTTACCCAAAAACAGTACCCTCCTGGGACTGAACCCCCAACAAAAGGAAGCAACTACTCCCCACTTGCTCCATCCGGGCCCCCCATTCCAATCATATCCCTGAGGGAATCCCGGAAGAGATTACTCATTCATCATCCTCACAATACCCAGAGCTCTCCCATGCACTGAGTGGCACGGTGCTTAGAACTGCTGCCTCACAGCCCCAGGTTCAATTCCAGCCTTGTATCACTGTCTGTGCACAGTTTGCACGTTCTGCCCGTGTCTGCATGGGTTTCCTCCGGGTGCTCCGGTTTCCTCCCACAGTCCAGAGATGTGCCACGCCAGATTGCCTCTTGGTGGCCAAAGATGTGCAGGTTAGGTGGATTGGCCATGCTAAGTTGCCCCTTAGGTGGATTAGCAAAGTAAATATGTGAAGTTAAGAGGATAGAGGTTGGTGGGATTGTGGTCAGTGCAGACGCAATGGGCCGAATGGCCTCCTCCTGCACTGTGGGGATTCTATGAAGGATTGGGTGCGAGCTGAAGGAGAGGTGGCAGAACGTGAAGAAAACAGGAGGCGTTTTCTCCTCCTGTCCGACCCTAAAAACGGGGGATTTATCTTTTTTGTTGGCGGGGCGACCTTGACCTCAGCTGTCCGGAGTTGCGCCGCCCTGGATGTGCCCCTATCCAAAGGCTTTGATATTTTTTGGATTCGCCACACGAGTGTGGTCACATTCCTCAGGGGCCGGAGTTTAAAGTCCAATTAGCTCTCTGGAATGTGCAGCGAGGGGGCTGCTAATGGTTACCATGGAAACGTGAAGTTCATCCGCCCGTAATAACTCTGCCATGAGGATAACTGACTGAAGACAGCTGAGAGAGAGAGAGAGAGAGTTGACCTACTTTCTCTTGTACGCTGTCAGTAATCAGATTTTCCCTTGACCCTTTAGGCACCATTTTCTCATTTTGTGCCACTCAATCCAAACACTTCTGGGATTTCTGGGGCTGAATCTCCATTTCAGATCATTACCCTGGTTCCCTCCAAGCCCGGGCTCTCACCAGAGTGAGATGTCTTCTCAATCTGCCCTTGGCTTCAGAATCGTAGAAACCTGCAGTGCAGAAGGAGGCCATTCGGCCCATCGTGTCTGCACCAACAACAATCCTGTCCTATCCACGTAACTCCATGTATTTACTCTTCTAATCCCACTCCCCAACTCCTGACACTAAGCAGCAATTTGGCATGGCCAATCCACCTAACCTGCGCATCTTTGGAGTATAGAAGAACCATGGAATCCTTAAGTGCAGAAGGACACCATTTGGCCCATCAATCCTACACTGACAACAATCTCACCCAAGCCCGGTTGCCATAATCCCACATTTTTACCCTGCTAATCCCCCGGATCCTAAGGTCAATTTATCCTAGCCAATCCATCTAACAGGCACGTCTTTGGAGTGTCGGAGGAAACTGGAGCCCCTGGAAAAATCCGTACAGATACACAGAGGGTCATGGAATAGTACAGAAGGAGGCCATTCAGTCCATTGAGCCTGCACTAGCAACAATGCCACCCAGGCCCTATCCCTGTAACCTCACATATTTACCCTGCTAAGCCCCCTGACATCCCCTGAACACTAAGGAATAATTTAGCACGGCCAATCCGCATTTTTGGACTGTGGGAGGAAACCGGAGTGCCCGGAGGAGACCCACACAGGCACAGGGAGAATGTGCAAACTCCACACTGACAGTGACCCAAGCCGGGAATCGAACCCGGGTCCCTTGAGCTGTGAGTCAGCAGTCCTGACCACTGTGTTACCGTGCCACCCATTAACTATCCCACATCAGCTAAAAGCTCCAGTCAAGAGGCAGTGTTTAATGTGGTGAGCCAACGTTTGTAATACACTATCAGAATAGTTGATCGCAATCGGGTTCGTTTCCCGGCTCGGGTCACTGTCTTTTAATTATAAAGTACGGCGTGGGGGGGGTGGGGGTTGGGGAGTGCGGGGCGGGGGGAGGTGTGGGATGAGGGGTGGGAAGGGCTGTTGGGAAGTGAGGCGGGGGTGGGGTGAAAAAGTCGGATGGGGGGGTTGGGTTGTGGGTTGGGGGTGTGGGGTGATGTGGGAGGTGGGATATAGGGCGGGGTGCGGAGGCGTGGTGGGCGGTGAGGTTGGAAGTGTGGGGGTGGTGGGATGAGGGATGGGGGGTTGGGATGTGGGGTAGGGTTGGGGGGGTTGTGGGGATTTGGGGATGTGGGGTGGGGGATGGGTTGGCTGGGTTAGGGGTTGGTGGGGTGGGTGAGTGAAAAGTCGTGAGGTGGTTTAGGTTTGTGGGTGGGGTTGGGGTGGGATGTGGAGGTGGGAATGTGAGGGCGAGGCTGCGGAGGGTTGGGTGGGAGTTGGGAGGTTGCGGGAGTTAATCGGATAAATGTGAGGTGATGCATTTTGGCCGGAATAATGTAGAGGGGAGTTATAGGATAAAAGGTAAAACTATCCGGAGTATAGAGACGCAGAGAGACCTGGGGGTGCAAGTTCACAAGTCTCTGAAGGTGTCAGTACAGGTGGAGAATGTGATAAAGAAAGTGTATGATATGTTAGCCTTCATAGGAAGGGGTATAGAATACAAGAGTAGGAATCTGATGTTGCAAGTGTATAGAACATTGGTTAGGCCTCAGTTGGCGTCCAGTTCTGGCCGCCGTGCTACCGGAAGGATGTGGAGGCCTTGGAGAGAGTGCAGAGGAGATTTACCAGGATGCTGCCTGGTATGGAAGGGCTGTCTTACGAGGAAAGATTGAACACACTGGGGTTGTTTTCCCTTGAAAAACGTTGGCTGAGAGGGGATCTATTAGAGATACATAAGATTATAAGGGGTATAGATAGAGTAAATGGTGGTAAGCTTTTCCCACCATTAGAAATGGATAGAACAAGGGGTCATGGCCTTAGGGTGAAGGGGGCTATGTATAAGACGAATATTAGAAGGCAGTTTTTCACACAAAGGGTAGTGGGGGTGTGGAATGCACTGCCGAGTAAGGTGGTGGGAGCAGGCACGCTAGGGTTGTTTAAGGGTCTCTTGGACAGCCACATGAGCGGTCTGCAGATAGAGGGATATAGCAGGACTGTCTAAATATCTTATTTGTTTCCACAGGCTATTCGGTCCACCTTGTTGACCAACAAGGTGCATGCATTCGGCAGGTCGTGCGAGGGCTGCTCCTGGATGTTGCTTCAGGAGTGGACTAGTGCTTCAAGTCGTTAGTGTATGCTTAAACTGGACCATCTGATGGGCACCATGACAGCTCAGGGACTATCACTGTTGCTGTGCAGACACATGGATTTGGGCCTGTGTCTGCGGGAGTTTGCGCGTTCTCCCCGTGGTTGCGTGGGTTTTCTCCGGGTGCTCCGGTTTCTTCCCACATCCCAAAAATGTGCTCTTAGGCTGATTGGGTAACAAATTGTCCCTATATTGGTCCCTATATGGGAATCTTCCACAATAGGCATAGCCTAAAAGTCATGGATATGTCATTAAGACGTTAGGACGGCGGCGCGGGCTCGTTTGGCGAAGGGCCTGTTCCCGTGCTGTGTTGCTCTTTGTCTTTGTCTTTGAGTGCGAGGGGGGGGGGGGGGGGGGGGTGTTGTTGGGGGTGAGGGGGTGGGGAGGGGTGTGGGGGGTGTTGGGGTGGGTGGGGTGGGGGGCTTGGGGTTGGTGGGGGAACTGGGATGGAGGTGTGGCGGGGTTGAGTGCAGAGTGGGAAGGTGGAGTGGGGGTTGGTCGTGGGGGGGTGGGGTGGTGTGAGGAGTGGGGGGGGCGGAGGGTGCTGGGGTTGGTGGGGGGGTGGGGGTTGTGTTGTTGGAGAGTGGGGGAGGGAGTGGGGGAGGGTGTTATCAGGACAGATTGTTGGTGATCTGACTTTCAGTGGATGTATTTCATGATGCAGAGAAGGGAGAGGGAACAACATTAGCAACAGGCCAAGTGCTGACAACTAGAAGCTATTCCTATTCTTGGCTGTGACTTGAGTGAGTTACTGTAACTCCTCAGGGAATGGTAGTTGTTCCTAATAGCAGAGAACCAACAGACCCCGTTCTCTATATATAGCTTCCCACAATCCGATGGAAAAGTTGAGGCTGGAGTTATTCCCAGAACCTGGCACGGACACAGTTGTAAAGGTTAAAGAAGACGAGGTGAATGGGGACATCAGGCTGACTTCCCACTCCTCCCGCCCCACACTCCCCAACGTCACTCACGGGTAGGCAGAGCTTTCTCGAGGAGAAGCTGGCAGTGGAGTCCAGGCTGATGGTATGCTCAGTGGAGATCTCTTATTGGGGCAGCACAGAGGTAGCACAATGGTTAGCACCCGTTGCTCACAGTGTCAGGGACCAGGGTTCGATTTGGGTCACTGTCTGTGTGGAGTCTGCACGTTCTCCCCGTGTCTGCATGGGTTTCCTCTGGGTGCTCCGGTTTCCTCCCATTATCCAAAAGACGTGCTGGTTAGGGTGCATTGGCCGTGCTAAATTCCCCCTCAGTGTACCCGAACAGGCACCAGAGCGCAGCAGCTAGGGGATTTTCACAGTAACTTCATTACGGAGTTAATGTAAGTCTACTTGTGACACTAATAAATCAACTTAAAAACTTAAACGGTTTCCAGTGTTCAACTAATTAAGACTACCTCGTGATGCTTTATGCCCCTTAGTCCACAATGGCATACATAATAAGGAAATGGGGAACAGGGAACAAATGAGCAGAGAGGGGCAGAAAGCAAAGTTGACAAAAGAACAGGAATAAAGAAAGAAAACCGAGGGACAAAGGTTAAGCAAATTAAGAACACATGGAAAAAACCCTCATCTTCCCAGGAAGTTCCTCAGAATCGAGACAGTCTTGCATCCACTCTATTTCTGAGGTAGTTGCGATTTGTGATTTTGCAGTCTCTGCCACAAGGGGGGCAGATAGTATTGGAAGGGTTTGGCAGACAGTGGCACAGTGGTTAGCACTGCTGCCTCACAATGCCAGGGACCCTGATTCAATCTTCAGCTTGCGTAACTGTCTGTGTAATGTCTGCACATTCTCCCAGTGTCTGCGTGGGTTTCCGCCAGGTGCTCAGGTTTCCTCCCACAGCCTGAAAGATGTGCTGGTTAGGTAGTAAATTCTCCCTCAGTTTACATGAATAGGCACTGGAGTGTGGCAACTTGGGAATTCTCACAGTAACTTCATTGCAATGTTAATGCAAACCTACTCATAACACTGATAAATAAATCTTAGGCAGGGTCGCTTGGAGGTTTACATCCCCTCAAATGTCATCCCTTTGACCCCGCACATTCCTGAATGTTCAGTGCCGCCCAAATGGGTCATTCCCCTCTGACCCGTGAGAACCCTTGACCTCTTCAGGAATGTATCGGACAGCGTCCATGATGGTTCCCACAATCCTCCTGGCACCTTGAGCTGTGAGCAAGATGGCAGCGTCTTGGGGAGTTGGTGGTATTGTCACTGGACTAGTAATCCTGAGATCCAGGATAATGATCTGGGGACTCAGCTTCAAATCCCACCATGGCAGATGATGAAATTTGAATTTAATTAAAATCTGGAATTAAAAGTCTCAGTGATGAAATGAGTATCGAAAGAATCCATCTGGTTCACTCGTAGGAACTAGGAGCAGGAGGAGGCCATTCGGCCCATTGAGCTTCCTCCGTGGCTGATCATCAAATTCAATATCCTGATCCCCCTTCCCCCATATCCCTTTAGCCCCAAAAGCTATATCTAATTTGTTCTTGAAATCATATAACGCTTTGGCCTCCACTTCTATGGACCCCACACACCCTGGACATTCTCTCTTTCACCATCTTCCATTGGGAAAAAGGTACAAGAGTCTGAGGTCACGTACTGACCCATTCAAGAACAGTTTCTTCCCTGCTGCTGTCAGACGTTTGGATGGACTTACATTGCATTAAGTTGATCTTTCTCCACACCCTGGAGTCACGTGTAGGATAGACCGTCTGATTCACTCATAGAAATTTGAACAGGAGTAGTCCATTCAGCCCTTCGAGCCCACTCCGCCATTCATTTTGATCATGGCTGATCATTGAATTCAATATCCTGACCCCCCCCCCCTTCACTCCATTTCCCTCAATCCCTTTAGCCCCAAGAACTATATCTAATTTCTTCAGGAAATCACACAATGTTTTGGCCTCAACTACTTTCTGTGGGAGTGAATTCCACTCACTCTGGGTGAAGAAATTTCTCCGCACCTCAGTTCTAAAAAGTTTACCCCTTATCCTCAAACTATAACCCCTTGTTCTGGGCTCCCCCCACCATCTGGAACATTCTTTCTGATTCCAATGTCACTTGAGGGAAGGAAATCTGTTGTCCTTACACTCGCGCCTCCAGACTCAAAGCAGTTGACTCTTACATGCAAGGCAACCAGCTCAAGGGCACTTAGGGATGGGCAACAAATGATAGACCCAGCCAGCAATGCCCGCGTCCCATGGTTGAAGGAGTGTGACAGAGGTCACCCCTTTTCAGCATTGACAGAGAGGGAGGGAAGCAATGGGCAAATAGAGACAAAGCGACGGAACTAATTAAGACTGAGAGACAGGGGGAGGGAGAGACAGAGCGTGACAGAGAAACAAAGGAGTTTGGAGAACGGGTCGGGGGGAGCACTTACAGGTGGATGGAAGATTAGGGGGTTGGAAAGTAACATCTTTCCCAAGCAGTTGGCAGCTGCAACATGATTTAATTACAGCCCCATGTTCATATGCCTCTGGCTCGATGCCAGGACAAGATGGGTGACCTATTTCTGTTTGAACAGCCAGGCTTGTTTTGAAACAAAAATAAATTGTAACGAGAGCCCGAGGGAGCTGGAGGTCAGGCTGTGTTGGGTTAGTACGGGATGTAGTGGGGGGGATAATGCCGGTTTGGAACTGTCTCACCTCACACCCAACTCCTTGGTCGCAACAGGCAGCCATTTTCCCATCTCTGCCAGGCAGCCAGGAACCATGACGCAGGAATGGGCGGGTTTCTACCAGTTAGCAATAATCATTAATGACGGGGTGGCACAGTGGTTCGCAGTGCTGTGTCACAACCCCAAGGGGCCCGGGTTCGATTCCCCGGCTTGTCCGTGTGGAATCTGCATGTTCTCCCCGTTTCTGCGTGGGTTTCTTCCGGCCACTCCTGTTTCCTTCCACAGCACAAAGATGTGCGTGTTAGCGGATTGTCCAAGGATGTGTAGATTAGGTAGATTTGTAATTTTAAATTGCCCCTTAGTGTTCAAAGATCAGCAAGTTAGGTGGATTGGCCATGCTAAGTTGTCCCTTAGTGTCCAAAGATGTGTAGGTTAGATGGATTTGCCATGCTAAATTGCTCCTTAGTGTCCAAAGATGTGTAGGTTAGATGGATTTGCCATGCTAAATTGCTCCTTAGTGTCCAAAGATGTGCAGGTTAGATGGATTGGCCATGCTAAATTGCCCATTAGTATCCAAAGATGTCCAGGTTAGGTGGATTGGCCATGCTAAATTGCCCCTTAGTGTCCTGGGATGTATAGGTTAGAGGGATTAGTGGGGTAAATATGTGGGGTTATGGGGATAGGGCCTAGATTGGATTGCTGTCGGTGCAGACTGGATGGGCCAAATGGCCTCCCTCTGTATTGTAGTGTTTCTATGATTCAGAGAATCAAAAGTTTTATGAAGTGCATTTTCTTTCAGCCCCCTGTGGGAGCTGTGTGTGTTGCTTAGGGATCCGAGTTTGATTTTGGCCTTGGATGACTGTCTGTGTGGAGTTTGCACATTCTCCCCGTGTCTATGTGGGTTACATCCAGGTGCTCCAGTTTCCTCCCACACTCCAAAGATGTGCAGGTTAGACTATAAGACATAGGAGCAGAAAGAGGCCACCAATGAGTCAGCTCCGCTATTCAATCATGGCAGATATTTTTTTCATCGCCATTCTTCTGCTTTTTCCCCATAACCTCTGATCCCCTTATTAATCAGGAACCTATCTATCTCTGTCTTAAAGACATTCAATGACCCAGCCTCCACAGCCTTCTGCGGCAAAGAGTTCCACAGATTCCCTACTCTCTGGCTGAAGAAATTCTTGCTCATCTCTGTTTTAAAAGATCATCCCCTGAGCCTGAGGTTGTGCCCTCTGGTTGTAGTTTTTCCTACTAGTGGAAACATCCTCTCCACATCCACTCTATCCAGGCCTCATAGTGTCCTGTAAGTTTCAATAAGATCCCCCCTCATCCTTCTAAACTCCAGCGAGTACAGACCCAGAATCCTCAATCTTTCCTTTTGCTCTTTATTCCAAGGATCATCCTCATGAACCTCCTCTGGACCTTTCTGAGGCCAGCACACCCTGCCTTAGATACAGGGTTCAAAACTGCTCACAATACTCCAAATGGGGTCTGACCAGAGCCTTATACAGTTTCAGATGTACATCTTGCTTAGGTTAGACAGATTGACCATGCTAAATTGCACCCAGGGGATTAGCAAGGTAAATGTGCAGAGTTACAAGGATTGTCCTTTGTGGCATTGTTGTCAGTGTAGTTTTGATGGGCCAAATGACCTCCTTCTATACCGTAAGGATTCTATGAATAGATTAATAGAAACCCAATGTCTCACCAACATTTATCCATGGTGTTGCTTGGGCATTTGATGGAAGCCTATATGGATCCCAATGCTTTTTCTGCTAGCAACACCTCAGCCAATCAGAGTCAAATTGCCAACTGGGAGAAGAATTCAGGAAGTGAAGCTTCCCCATGGGGTCGGAACATGGAAAATCTAAGGAGGAAAAGATGCACAGAACTGAAATGATTCATTGATTGGAATGATGGGAGGTTCAGGAATGCAAAGACTGACACAACAGGAGTCTGGATGGACAAAAAGCAATATCCAAAATTTTCCAGCCCTTCCCTCTTGTGGGATCTCCCGGACACACTGATGGCAACACCCCCAGCACGTAATCAATGGGGAACTTTGTAGGACCCACCCAATTCCTCAACCAGCAAAGGTTAGGCCGCATCCGTGACTGAAAGACACACCAGGGAGGGGCTGGAAAATCTCATCCAGTGTCTGTACTGATCTAAGAAAGCCAGCTGGGAGAGATTGGGGTGTATCTTGACAACGGCTGGAATATTTTTCATAATTCTGCATGCAGAGTAACTTGGGACAGAAGGACAGGAAAGGTGTCGGAAGTTGGATGGATAGGGTGGGATCTTGCAGCCGCACTCACTTCAAAACCGGAAAATCCCACCCGAAGTCAACGGACCTTTACATGGCACCCCATCTCCCCTGCCCATTACAATTCCCATGGCAGTTTCGACAGGAAATCTTTCCTCATAATGTCAAGGGTGACAGATAGACAGACAGATGACTGAGATAGGTAAGAAACAGGAGCCAGAGTAAGCCACACTGCTCTGAGAGTCTGCTCCACACAATGGACTTCAAACCTACTTCCCCACCTGCCCCCCATTTCCTGTCCAACCCATGACACATGGATTGTCTCCCATGCTTGGGGAATCTGGAACATCAGTCTCAGGATAAGAGGCTGATCATTTTGGATGGAAAAGAGGAGAATTTCTTCACTCGCACGGTTGTGAAGTTCTGTAGAGAATTGTGGATTCAATTGTACGATTGCATAATTGGACATCACTTCTTGACCTGGACCATTTGATGGGCAACACGACAGCTCAGTGACTATCGCTGTGCTGTGCAGATACATGGATTTGGGCCTGTGTCTGTGGGAGTTTGCGCATTCTCCCCGTGCTTGCGTGGGTTTTCTCTGGGAGCTCTGGTTTCCTCCCACATCCCAAAGATGTGCTCTTAGGCTAATTGGCAAAACAAATTCTCCCTAAATTGTCTCAAATTTGGTTTTTAATCCATAGATCTATAAACATGGACAGGGACGGCGGGTAGAGGTGGGAACAGCAGGGTGGCGGCGTGGGCTCGTTGGGCCGAAGGGCCTGTTTCCCGTGCTGTTTTGTTTTTGTTCTTTGTTCTTTGTTCCACCAAGTATAAATGAAACAGATTATCACTTCAGCTGATTGCCTGTCAGTGTATCACACTCAGGATTGTTTAATAACCAACCCAACTATAGATGTTTTGTTTTGGGTTTTGAAATCATAGGTTGTTGAGTATGATCTACATTCTGCCGATGTGAACAAGTTTTTCTGAATCCTCTATTTTCTCAATGAAATCATCCCTTATTCTTCCCAACTCAACCCTTCATCACAGGACAACTTGCTTCACCTGGTGACCTCAGAGGTCACTACGTTAGTAACATAGAGGATATATCACTTCCCTTTATCACATGATCTCTGGGAGTGCTTGCTACATCAAACATTTCCACAACATTTGCAAAGCTTTTATTTCTATTCCAGACGGCCGGTATTCCACAACAGAACGTGCGTGGGAAACAAGCAAGGGTTAACCCATTCACACCCCGCATCACTCACTCAATAATGGCTACACACTCCTTCCTGCTGCAGGTCTATTATCTGGAGTTTGGGTGGCACGGTGGCACAGTGGTTTGCGCTGCTGCCTCACAGTGCCAGGGGCCTGGGTTCAATCCCAGCCTTGATTTTCTACATGGAATTTGAACATTTTCCTTGTGTCTGCATGGATTTCCTCTGGGTGCTCCGGTTTCCCCCCAGAGTCCAAAAAGATGTGCGGGTTAGGTGGATTGGCCGTGTTAAATTGACCCTGATATCAGGGAAATGAGCAGAGAAAGGGGAATAGGGCCTGGGTGGGATTGTGGTCGGTACAGACTCAATGGGCCGAATGGCCTCCTTCGTTTTTAAAGTTTATTTCTTAGTCACAAGTCGGCCTACGTCAACACTGCAATGAAGTTACTGTGAAATTTCACTAGTCACCACACTCGGGTGCCTGTTCGGGTACAAGGGAGAATTTAGCACCTAACCAGTACGTCTTTTGGACTGTGGGAGGAAATTGGAGCACCTGGAGGAAACCCATGCAGAGATGGGGAGAATGTGCAGACTCCGCACAGAGGGTGACCCAAGCCGGGAATCGAACTCGTGTCCTTGGCACTGTGAGGCAGCAATGCTAACCGCTGTGTCACTGCGCTTCCCCCTGTGTGCTGTAGAGATTCTATGATTCAATAGTCAGCATGGGCCAGTTGGGCTGAAGGGCCTGTTCCTGTGCTGTATATCACACTTTGACTCTATGTCTCCCTCCAGGGCGGTGGTCTAAGTCTGTGCTGCCCCTTTTGTATCTTTCTCTGGCTCTCTATCCGTCCCCCCTCAGGTTCTGACCCACTTTGGTGTCCTGCTTTCCTGGCTACTTCAGCCCAATTAGCGCCCTAATTCAATCAGTGGTGCCACCTTCTGTTCGATTCCTTGGCACCACTTTATGGGTCGGGTGCGCTGAGCTGGCCAGCTTGGCGGACAGAGGGTAGAGCGTGTCCCCATAAGGACATGAAGGCTCAGCAGTTCAAAGCCTGCCCTATTGCAAAGATTGCGTGGGCCTTATGTGTGTGTGTGTGTTTTTAGCGACTGCAGGACATCTCGGGATTGTTATACTGTCTGACAGAGTGTAGTCACCGCTCTGATACTGGGAAATGCAGCAATCAATCAGCGCACAGCAAGATCCCAAAACATGACAGTGATCATAACAAAATCAGCTCGTTTCATGAAAGTTTATATAATAACTCCCCAACTCTTTTTTTTTTGGTGGCACAGTGGGTTAGCACTGCTGCCTCGCAGTGCCAGGGACCCGGGTTCAATTCCCGGCTTGTCTATGTGGACTCTGCACACTCTCCCCGTGTCTGCATGGGTTTCCTCCGGGTACCCCCGTTTCCTCCCACAGTCCGAAAGACATGCTGGTTAGGATGCATCGATCATGCTAAATTCTCCCTCAGTGTATCCGAACAGGAGTGTGGTGACTAGGGGATTTTCAAGGGTAACTTCATTGCAGTGTTAATGTATGATGCGGAGATCCCGGCGTTGGACTGGGGTGGGCACAGTAAGAGGTCTCACAATACCTGGTTAAAGTCCACAGGTAAATATGTGGGGATAGGGCCTGGGTGGGATTGTGGTCAGTGCAGACTCGATGGGACGAATGGCCTCTTTCTGCACTGTAGGGTTTCTAACTTGCCCTGTATTAGAATTTTAATTTGGCCAGATTTTGAGTATTGTGTACACCTCTGGTCGCCACACTACCAGAAGGATATGGAGGCTTTGGAGAGGGTATAGAAAAGCTTTATCAGGATGTGCCTGATTTAGAGGATGTTAGCTATGAGGAGAGGCTGGAGAAACTTGCTTTGTTTTTACTTGAATGTCGGAGACAAAGGGGGACCATCTGAAGCTTACAAAACTTCAATCAGGTGGAGCATGGTGATTAGCATTGCTGCCTCACAGCGTCAGAGACCCAGGTTCGATTCCTGGCTTGGGTCACTATCTGTGCGAAGTTTGCACATTCTCCCCGTGTCTGCGCAGGTTTCCTCCAGGTGCTCCAGTTTCCTCCCACAGTGAAAGATGTGTAGGTTGGATAGATTGGTCATGCTAAGTTGCCTCTTAGTGTCCAAAGATGTGTAGATTAGTTTGGCGAATCCACCTAAATTGCCCTTTAATGTCCAAAGATGTGCAGGTTAGGTGGATTGGCCATGCTAAATTGCCCCTTAACGTCCAAAGATGTGTAGATTAGGTGGATTGGCCATGCTAAATTGCCCCTTAATGTCCAAAGATGTGCAGGTTAGGTGGATTGACCATGCTAAATTGTCCTTTAGCGTCCAAAGGTGTGCAGGTTAGGTAAATTGGCCAAACTAAATTGCCCCTTAGCATCCAAAGATGTGCAGGTTAGGTGGATTGGCCATGCTAAATTGTCCTTTAGCGTCCAAAGATGTGCAGGTTAGGTAAATTGGCCAAACTAAATTGCCCCTTAGCATCCAAAGATGTGCAGGTTAGGTGGATTGACCATACTAAATGTGTGGGATTACAGGGATAGAGTGGTGGAAAGGACCTGGGTAAGTTATGTGTCAGTGAGTGTAGACCTGACGGGCCAAATGGCCTCCTCCAACACTGTGAGGACTGTACGATTCTAATTCATACAATCATCCCCTGTTTGGAATAAATTTTCAGCCAGTGTTTGCTTTTGCAGTGTTATTTGAGAACAAAGTGAAGGTACAAAGCTATACAACATGCACGTGACGCTTCTTTACATATTTTACAACAGTGAGAAACACATTCATCGCCAAGGCTCGGAGAGAAAGGAGAAGCCTTACAATGAACACAAAACACAAAGTATTGGGCGACTTCTCCCTCTTATAAATACATAAACCATCAATATTTACAGTACAATATATCAGTGATTGATACAAAGTGCACACTTATTCAAAGAGGCAATAGTCCTTGGCCCGATTTGGGTCCAACCTCATCCAACCCTAGCTTCTAACCTCACTGAGATTCTCACTTATTGAATCATAGCATCCCTACAGAGCAGAAGGAGGCCATTCGGCCCCTCGAGCCTGCACTGACCACAATCCCACCTAAGCCCTATCCCCATCACTCCATGCATTTACCCTAGATAGCCCTCCTGACACTAAGGGGCAACTTAGCATGGCCTATCCACCTAACCCGCACATCTTTTCAGACTGTGGGAGGAAACCAGAACACTCGGAAGAAACCCACGTAGACACGGGGAGAACGTGCAGACTCCACACGGTGACCCAAGCTGGGAATTGAATCCGGATCCCTGGCGCTGTGAGGCAGCAGTGCTAACCACTGTGCCACCGTGCCACCCAACAAGATGTGAGATTGCCTTCCAGATGTGGTACTGGGGGTGGGTGGGTGGGGGGGATGTGTTGCGTAATGAGATCATAGGACGGAACTTTCCATAGGAATCATAGGGGCCGGGATACAGGCTATGCCCATTGATCCCAGGAATTTGTGGAGGTGATCACAGCCGGAAAATCCCGTTCCTAGTAAATTAAGCAATTGGTCACCTCGGGGTGGTGGACCTGGGAGACAAAACTCAGCTCCCAATCTCTCCATTAAAGAGACTCTCACCTAAAGGGGCAAGTGTGCAGATGTTGGCCTGGCACTGGGTGCCCATCCGTGATGGAATGGCATCGTCAACATTCAATATTGGGCCTGGCAGGGGGCAAAAAAAAGAGAAGCGGTCCAATTTGGTAAGGGGCTGCAGGTGGTCCTGTTTCCCGTGGAATTAGACCTCTTGCGAGAAGGTGATCTCTCAGGAAAGCCCGATTCACAACAGGGTATAAACCAGTTATTCAAATCTGCTCAGTTTCAAAGATGTGCAGGTTAGGTGGATTGGCCATGCTAAATTACCCCTTAGTGTTGGGAGATTAGCAGGATAAATCTGTGGGATTATGAGAATAGGATCTGGTTGGCCATGCTAAATTGCCCTTCAGTGTCAGGGGGAACAAGTTAGGGTAAATGTGTGGAGTTATAGGGATAGGATGGGATTGTGGTCGGTACAGACCCAATGGGCTGAATGGCCTCCTCCTGCACTATAGGGATCCTGTGATTGTACGAACTTTCCAACTCTTGAACAAGAGACAACTGGGCCGAGTTCCGAGCAGCAGTGAAAGGTGGGGGAAGCAAATGAGCGTGGCGCAGCTGGTCGTGAGAATGGCAAGTGGTTGAGGTGAGGTTTTGTCACACGGGCTGGTGTTTGTGTTTTACTCCCTTTCGGAAGAATCTGGGCCCTCAATGGGCCACGGGCTGGTGGGATCTCAAAAATTCAAGTCAACCCTTCAAGTGTCCTTGTGATCTGACCCTCTGAGGGACCGGAATGCGGCCTATCGTTGAGTTATGCCTCTCCTGCAGCCTTTGACCTTGTGCTGGTATCCAAGGAGATTGCTCCCCACTCCCCCCCTCACTTTGCCACTAAACAGTCTCAATCACTCGGACTGATTGCAGTCCGCATCTCCGTGACAACGTATTTGTCCGCCTTCCCCTCAACCTTCAGTGGGGCTGACTAATTGGTTCCTCTCGCGGAGAGATAGTTTCTCGGCTGATTGCGCTGCGTTCCGCTCCAAGACCTTCAAGCACGCCACTCTGACTGCGTGGAGGCCCGGGGCACTTTGGTGCTTCCGAGGAATGTCGGTGCCGAGGGGGGTGTACTCCTCAAAGTCAGTCAGCCCCCCTGCCAGGCAGGGCAAAGCGTTCGTGTGCAGGAGGCCCGATTTGCCCCAGTGGCCGGTGACAGGGAGGTAATTCTTCGTGACGCTGCCCCCCGGAGCGGGACGTTGCTGGGAGAAGCCTTTCTGCAGGCCCGGCTCGCTGACGTGAGGCGGATGGTCTTGCCCAGCACCCTGCTGCTCGCTGGCGGCCATCGCTCTAGCCTTCAGGCGCAGTTTGTGGGGAAGGGCTGCCCGCCGGACCTCCTGGGGCCCTCCCGCGGGGGGCAGGGCCGCCTCATAGGCCGGGCTGTCCGCCTTCTCCTGACTCTCGTTGTCCGAGCCTTCAGAGAGGGCCCCCAGCTTATCAGTGACTGCAGCGGGCTCTGCGGCCCACGGGGACTCGACGATTGACCGCGGGGTGAAGGGGCATTCCGACATCTCCCGCCGCTCGGCCAGGAACCCACCGGAGCGCAGCGGGAACTGGCGGTCAGCAGTTTGCGAGCTGGGATTTCCTGACTCTTCCTCCCTGCCGGCAGAGGGCAGGGAACGCGGAGCTCCGGACACTCCGAATGATCCGGCGACAGCTAGATTCCCAAAGGGGGGGTGCTTCGAAACCTCAACAGCCGATTCCTGTGGCAGTGGGTGACTGCTGGCCCTCTGCGCCTCGGGGCCCGGGAGCTGGCGAGGGTATTGCGGTGGCAGAGAGGAAGGTGATTCGCGTACCCCAGATTCAGCGGGTCGGAGGAGGTGCGCATAACCCGCCCCGTGGCTTGTGGGGGCCGTCTGTCTGGCTTGAGGCCCAGTCTGAAAGTCCTCCGGCTGTGCAGGGTGACTGCGGGCCTCCTCCTCCGCCTCCTCCTCCTCCCCTCCGCCATACTGGGAAATGCCCCTGGGCGCCAGCTTAAACCTCACCGACTCCTTGCAGTTAACCAATTTGGCCTCGTAGCAGTCCCGAGGCACCGAGGGAGCCTCCCCTCCCCCGCAGGCCACCTCGGGGCCCTCATCCCGCTTGAAGTCCCCAGGGGCGGCAGCGGGCTCCGGGCTGCCCCCCGCGCTTGATGACCCCTCCGAGTAATCGGAGAGCGAGCCCCGGGGCGAATAGCGGCTGGCAGGCAAGAAGCTGCTACCTCGGCTGGAGTGCTCAGCCTCCGAGGAGTCCGAGTTGAGGAGTAGGCTCGGGCTGCTGGTATAGCCGCTGTAGTAGGCGGCGCCGGCCAGCTGGCGACTCTTCTCGGTGTAGGCGGCTGCGGTGATGAGGCCGAAACGCAGCTTGAGGGCCAACAGTTCGGACTTGAGGCGCACGTTCTCCTCGTTGAGGGCCAGCACACGGTTCTCCAAGACCATGTCGCTGATCCGCCTCTTCTCCCGCGACCTCTTGGCCGCCTCGTTGTTCTTGCGCCTCTTCTCCCAGTAGCTGGCATCCTTCTTCTCGTCGGAGATGAACTCGCGCTTCCTGCGGCTGGAACTGCCGGGCCGACCCTTCGCTGCGCGGTGGCGCTGGGGCAGGGCCTCGTGGTAAGGGCCCAGAGCCTCCGAGAGGCAGAGGGGTGCGGAGCCCACGTTCTCCATTTCCGAATAGTAGCCGGATTCCATTCTGGGAGCGGGTGAGGGGTCGGGGGGAGGATGGAGGCCCAGGCGACTCGAGCAAGCTCGCTGGCAAAGAAAGATCCGGCGTTTTCTTCCAGCGCTTCTAAGAATCGGTCTTGGGACTGATGCTGGCCGCCATTTTGTCACGACACCAAGTACTGGGATAGACGCGACCTGGGAGGGGCACAAAACATTTCAACTTTAATATTCACCCATATACTCTGCCACTGAAAGAGAAAAGATGAAGAAAACTACCGATTGAGAATGATCATGAGATACAGGAGCAGAATTAGGCCATTCAAACCATTAAGTCTGTTCCGCTATTTGATCATGGCTGATAAGTTTCTCAACCCCATTCTCCTTCCTCCGTAACCTTTGACCCCTTTACCAATCAATCAAGAACCTGTCTATCCCTGTTTTAAACGCACTCAGTCTCATAGAATCCCGACGGTGCAGAGAGAGGGCCACGACAATCCCACCCTACCCCTCTGCTAATCCCTCTAACCTACGCATCTCAGGACACTAAGGGGCAATTTTAGCACGGCCAATCAATCTAACCAGCACATCTTTGGACAGTGGGAGGGAACTTGGCAGAAACCCATGCAGACACGAGGAGGACGTGCAAACTCCACACAGACAGTGACCCGAGCCGGGAATCGAACCCAGGTCCCTGGAGCTGTGAAGCAGCAGTGCTAATCACCGTGCCGCCTGGTCTCTTGAAGTCTCAGGTCAGTGACAGGGTAATGATGATAATGCTGACATTCAAGGTGTAACAGTAAGGAAGATGGTACAGTGGTTACAGAACACCAGGGTCCTGGGTTCGATACCAGCCTTGGGTCACTCTCTGTTTGGAGTCTGTAATGTTCTCCCCGTGTCTGTGTGGGTTTCCTCCGGCTGCTCCGGTTTCCTCCCACGGTGCAGGGATATGCCGGTTCGGTTGATTGGCCAAGCTAAATTGACCCTCGCATCAGGGAGATTGGGAATGCAGAAATAGGAGCTAGGTGGGATTGTAGTCGGTACAGACACAATGGGCCGAAGGGCCTCCTTCTGCACTACAGGGATGGTATGATCATATCCCAGCCAGGTCAATCTCTAACCAAGCGGACACATGCATCCTCCAATCCAAAAGCTACATTCCTAACTATCCTGGGTGCTGTGGGAAACAGGGAAAAGGGGGACAGCGGTCACACCACAGGCTCACACGTTTAGCACAGACTAAACTAGGTCAGGGGCGAGGGAATTTGCAAGCACGTAGCGAGCTAGCCGAGCAGGGGAGCATACATTCGGTAAATGATGTCACAGCAACCAGTAAGTGGCATTGAGCTGAGATTGCCCACACGCACCATAATCATAAAGAAACCTAGGTTTTGAAACACAGACAAGCCAAGAGCAATGCTAAGTCCGGGCTGCCTGATGTAACCTAGTCTTTGTCTGCACAGAACAGAGAAATAGGTCAGTGGCATTAACCGTGCACACAACAAGGCTCCTGGCTAAAATTAAACTCTCGTGCGTTTGGACACAGCAGGGGAGTGAGCAGAGTTAGCGACATCACAGATCACCACAAACCTTTCAAAGAATATAGAATTTGAAAAAATATATCAATAGGTTTTTCTTCCCCCCCCGTTGGCTGAATCTGGATTTGATCCCAGTGCTGCATTAGTGGAGAACAATGAGATCTCCAACGGACTTGGCCAACGGGTTTCAGGGGAGGGTCAATTTGGCCAACAGTAATACAATCCCGACAGTGCAGAAGAGGCCATTTGACCCATCTCTGGTAGAGTGTCTTAGCCAGGCCTTCTCCCCCCTCCTAACTCTGTAACCTTGCACGTTTACCATGGTCAATCCACCTAATCTGCATGGCAGGGTGGCACAGTGGTTAGCGCTGCTGCCTCACAGCACCAGGGACCCGGGTTCAATTCCCTGCTTAAGATCACTGTTTGTGCGGAGTTTGCGCATTCTCCCCGTGTCTGCCTGGGTTTCCTCCGGGTGCTCCTGTTTCTTCCACAATCTGAAAGATGTGCTGGTTCGGGTGCATTGGCCGTGCTAAATTCTCACTTAGTGTACCCAAACAGGCGCTGGAGTGTGGTGACTAGGGCATTTTCACAGTGACTTCATTGCAGTGTTAATGTAAGCCTACTTGTGACACTAATGAACAAGTAAGACATGCTGGTTAAGGTGCATTGGCCATGTTAAATTCTCCCTCAGTGTACCTCAGGGCAACACGGTAGCACAGTGGTTAGCACTGCTGCTTCATAGCCCCAGCAATCTGGGTTCAAATCCCGGCTTGGGTCACTGTCTGTGTGGAGTTTGCACATTCTCCCTGTGTCTGCGTGGGTTTCCTCCGGGTGCTCTGCTTTCCTTTCACAGTCCAAAGATGTACAGGTTGGGTTGATTGGCCAAGCTAAGTTGACCCTCGCATCAGGGGGGATTGGCAGGGTTACAGGAATAGGGTCTAGTAGGATTGTAGTCAGTAGAGACTCATTGGGCTGAAGGGCCTCCTTCTGCACTGCGGGGATGATATCACATCCCAGCCAGGTCAATCTCTAAACGAGCGGACATGTCCATTTCTAATCCGAAAGGTACATTCCTAACTATCCTGGGTGCTGTGGGAAACAGGGAAAAGGGTGGGGGGTCACACCACAGGCTCACACGTTTAGCACAGACTAAACTAGGTCAGAGGCGAGGGAATTTGCAAGCACTTAGTGAGATGGCCGAGCAGGGGAGCATACATTCAGTAAACGAGGTCGCAGCAACCAGGCATTGGGCTGAGATTGCCCACACACTCCCGCTGTGCTGCATTGAACAAGGAACGAAAGAAAAATATAGAAGTGGTGGAGAAATGGAGCAGGGTCAGGGAGCGTCTGAGGACAGAGAGCTTTCCTTGCGTGAGAATTTGCTGCGATCTGTTGTCCTCATGGGAAAGGGCAGAGGGAAGGTGAGGTGAGTGAAGTATCTGTCCTGATTTGACTGTGTTGGTGAACAAGAACACATCTCACAGGCACCGGGATTGGTAAGCATGTTTTCCTGGAAAGATTCCACCCCCACCCCCCACCCTCCCCCAGCTTGGGGCGTGGGAAATAAAGTGAGAATCTCTGGCGCTGCGTAAAATTAGCACTGCCCCACATCTCTCTTTTAAACAGCGGCCAAGGTCCCTCAGACTGGCACACCAGAGGGCAGGAACTCAGTGCCACACAGTAAACCACACTGAAACGGAATGCTTGTTCAGAGACTCCAGCCAGAAGCGTAACAACTTAAACAGACTGTCGAGGCTCCCAGCCAAAGAAGCTGTCTCAATGAGACAGTCCCCCATGAGAGGAGACACCGGGGAGGGGAGAGAAGGGTCACCGTTTCCCTTTGTATTTGACGCCATGCCATGAATTTGTCTGACACAGTGCCATCATCAAACACCCATCCCCGTGCCAGTCAAAGTCACAACCAAACGTCACCAGGTACGGTAAGCATGGCTCTTGCCCTGACTGATCTCTATCTTGCCATAGATTCCCTACTGTGGCCCTTTGGCCCATCGAAACCAGGCCCTTTTCCCCCCTCACCCTATCCCATTAACTCTAGCTAATCCCCCTGACCCACACATCTTCAGAGTAAGGGAAGCAATGGCCCAGTGGTATTTTCGCTAGGCTATTAATCCAGAAACTCAGCTCATGTTCTGGGGACCCGGGTTCGAATCCCGCCACGGCAGATGGTAGAATTCGAATTTAATAAATAAAGATCTGGAATTAAGAATCTGTGAATCCATTGTCAGAAAAACCCATCTGGGTCAATAATGCCCTTTGGGGAAAAGAATCTGCCATCCTTACCTGGTCTGGCCTACATGTGAGTCCAGACCCACAGCAATGTGATTGACTCTCTACTGCAGGGCAGCTAGGGATGGGCAATAGATACTGGCCCAGCCAGCAACGCCCGTGTCCCACGAGTGAATAAAAATGGAAACCAGAGGAAACCCACGCAGACATGGGGAGAATGTGCAGACAGTGACCCAAGACCTGGAATTGAACCCAGGTTGGAGGATGGTAGGAAAGGGGTAGGGAGTGTGGGGAGGAGGGGGGCACAATTTCAAATCCCAACACGGCAACTGGCAGAAAAAGGAAGCATCTCTCAAGGATGGTGAACATG